>JAHPZR010015280.1:0-2500 GCA_019787425.1 Platygyra sinensis | reverse complement strand
AGCTACATCACATCACAAAGCGCGCGCTTTGCTTTAGTTATTGATTACGTCATACACCCATGGGCAATTAGTAGATGCTGAATTAGCCAATCAGAGCGCGCGCTTTCCTTTAGTTCTGTTATAATTCGAAGTTGCTTTTTGATTGCCATTTAATTTATGTCGGAATTTTCATTTCCACACACAATGACAACCGCATTTTATAACCAAACTACTTTATTTTACAACCAAACAAACAGTTTCTCATGCTTTTATTCCAAGTAACGGCTGCAAACGGACTAAACTTGTCATCTATTCCTCTAAAAGAAAGGGTAGAACGCTATGTAAGTGGTCTCTGGGAATTACCATTTAAGTCCGACTGCAGCGTGTAACTTCCTTGAAAAAAAAAAAAACAGAAAAACCGTAAAATGCATCGGATAGAAAAATCCGAACAACCGCCATCATTCGGAGTGAAAATTATCGAAAACCAAAGACTAAACTGGAGAAAACCAGCAAACCGTGAAGGACACCAAAACCGAAAACAAACCGCAGTTTTAAAGTGCGAAAACCGAAAAACCGAACCAAAATGTGGAAATGTACGCAAACCGACAATCCCAACGCCTCCTTCTGCATGATTAGTTTAGAAAACATCAATTTTCCAGTTTGGTTAGGCAAAGGATAATCTTCCAACCGGTCAAAAACTTATAAAGAAATGTATGTTGTATATACTACGGAAATAATTATTGTCCCGCATTTTCCCCGACGAATGTTCCATCCATTAGGCAAATACAAACAGTGACTTACCAGTATCCCGAGTGAATATATGACACCAGAAAACTTAGCAAAGGTAGACGATTATTTAAATATAACTTCACGGCTTAAAAGAGAGACTTTGCATTTTTTCGACGAAGCATCTGCTATTGTCACTTCCGGTAATCGCATGTTTTGGTAGCGGTTATCGAGGACAACCAGCGGTTGAAGTTCAAAGATATGCATCAAACCGTTCGAACAAACTTAAAATTTCGAGGCAACAATTCTCCTACTTCGGAAACGATGTCCTGTCTTATCTCTTTAAGCGTTTTGCTTAGATAAGGTTGTGTTCGCTCAACAAACGCAAGAGCGTTGCTGTTGCCCTCAATCTTTATCTTTATAAGAATTTCCGCCATTTTCAATCGTTTGAGCGCGAAATCTTCAACTGAATGATTCGATTATTTGAAACGTGATCCTTATCTTTCAATCTCGTGGCGAAGGCATGTCAATCAAATTCATTCACCAACCATTCACCTGAATATTGGAACCTTACGTCGCCGAGCGTTCATGCGTGAAGCGCGTTGATTGTAAAAATGAAAATGAATACGACATTGTTGTACTTTGAGGATGAACTAGATGATAAAAATGTAACTGTTCTAAATTTTCCTTTTTTGTCCCAAAACACCTGCAGCGACGCGGTACGTAAAGCAATTAACCATGCAAGTGCTGCAGTCTAAACATTCTAGTTTACTATCAAGCGGAATTATACTAAAACTGACTGATTGAAAACGTTCAGTTTCATTAAAAATATGTATTCTTTAGTCGTAGAGAGGGTCTTTTACACACGATTTTGAATGTTTATTTCAATTGCCTCAAGAACCAAAATACAATCGTGTTTTTAGCTCTTCGAAACCTGCAGCTAACATATGTCTGAAAATCCCAACACCTTTGTATCTCGTCCAATAGGCCACGTACGATATATCAATATTCCAACATGCCTTCGAGGCTTTCAAGACAAACTACTATATTTGGTGTAGTTTTCTTTGTACTCAAGTCTCTTTCGGGAATTGAGAGACAAAAGAAACTTAATTGGAAAAAAATTGAAATTTGACCCGAAAGCCTCTCAGCCATTTTACAATTCTTGGTTTCAACGTGACGTCAGAAAAAAACTCGAATTAAAATTTTAAGTTTTTACCTTTTTCAGGTAAAAGTCATTTTTAAACATATATCTGTTGACCTGTCTTCAGCTCGGTAGACCGCTTTGTTTTGAAAATAGAACACGGTTTTTTCACAATGCGTGACATCGGAATTGTTTATGGGTAACATGTTAGATGCACGAAAATATCGATTCCCCTTATATTTTCGAGTTCTGAGTAACCAATATGTTAAGGGAGTGCCTATGCGAATGTTTTCAAGTTTAGCAGAGAGAATAAACGTTTTGAGAGAGCCAAAGTAAACTCCAGATGTTTCCACTTGCTTCCGGCCGCCATGTTGGAGTCCCTCAGAAGCGCTTCAACATGGCGTCTCCATACGAAACACTATAATTTTCAGTGATACCTTTTGCCGAATAACTAGAGTTCGGAATATCGCACATCCCCGAAACTTTAGCACGTTGTTTATTTATTACCCTTCTACGATATTTCAATTGCTTGACTCAATTTATTGAATGATAACCAATTTTTTTTCACTTGCGTGACGTGAAAACCACCAATATTGATATATCGCAAGTGTACTATAGAGTGTGTGCAGTGTCACGCAATAAAAAATAAAATCA
>JAHPZR010015279.1:0-13893 GCA_019787425.1 Platygyra sinensis | reverse complement strand
GCGCTGGTTTTTGAATTGTGCTCGGAGTGTTCCGAACGATAAAGGTATCACCCTTTGATGGCACCTTGGAGCCGCGGTGGCCTCATGGTTAGTGCGTCCGACTCCTGATCGAACGGTCCGGGGTTCGAGCCCTGGCCGGGAACATTGTGTTGTGTTCTTGGGCAAGACACTTAACTCTCACAACTCCTTTTTCCACCCAGGTGTATGAAGAGGGTGGTAAAGGGGGGTCTTGATCACGTTTCACAGAAAATAAAACGGTCCTTTCACAATTCACGAAAAACATAGACAATGAAAATCACGGTTCACGGCGAATTAAACATTTATTTCTCGTTTCACGGAAAGTAATTTTGCAAAATCACGCTTCACGGCTACTATGAAAATCACGATTCACGAGGGAAAAAATAGCCAGTTCACATTTCACGGGGAAAAAAAACGGCCGATCACGAGTCACGAAAATACCCTTTACCACCCTCTATAAACGGGTAGCGGCGAACGTAATGCTGGGGATTACCTTGCGATGGACTAGCTTCCCATCCATGGAGAGTAGAAATACTCCTAGTCGCTTCATGCTACAGAAACTGGGATAACCTCCGGCCTGATCGGCCACTTGGTGGGAATGCAGACTACACTTTACCTCTGACTGTACTGATCTGTTCTCTTTATTTCAGGTTAACGTTAAAGTTGATTACATCAAGCCTCCAAGTGATGGCTTCCCTGAGAGAACATGCGCTACAGTGACTATCAGTGGTATTAATATAGCTGAAGCTCTGATCAGCAAAGGATTTGCGACCGCGTTACGGCACCGGCAGGACGACGATCAGCGGTCTTCATGCTACGATGACTTGTTAGCAGCCGAGACGCGTGCAATTAAGAATGGCAAAGGTTTACATAGTAAGAAAGAATCACCCATACACAGAGTGGCAGATCTATCTGGGGTGAGTCAGTGAATCCTGGAATTAACATTTGCCTTCACTCAAAATAAATCCCCAATCTTGTGTGAGTTCGTATGTTCGCGCTTTCTGAAAAAGGGTCTGGGAGGAGTATAAATGCGTAGAGTGGGACTGGGCAAGATGCAAGAAGGACTTTCTGCCACATCAAAGCGCACGCGTTTCACAGAAAGAAATGTTAAAGTCGACAGCCGCTCACAGTAGTACATGTAGTTACCTGTGCATAACCAAATGTTTGTGCTCTAGCTCAGTATTTCCTTTAGTTATCTCCTGTATCAGCGAAATTTTACTGAGTCAAACTAATTAATGCCACTCGACAAACAAGTCTAAAATATTTCTTTTATGATCCTTGTGTTCTGGGAATGTTCGGGCTGTCATAGAGACTAACGTCTTTCTTGACGCTGTAATTACGGTTTATTTTAGGAACCAACGAAGGCGAAACAATTCTTACCTTTCTTACAACGAGCAGGAAGATCTTCAGGAATAGTTGAAGTAAGTGATCGAATAAACTGTAGTTTATGGAGGAAATTCGGATTTTTATCTCCTGGGCGGGCTTGTGAAAAATCCCGATAACGCTTACCCAGCCTGATTAAAAGTTAAGCGAAGTAATATTTTTTCTTGTATCAAATTGTTTTCACTGCATATGTTTTGCGTAGTGTGAGATTATTCAAATTCAAAGCTCAAGTACAAGCAATACAAAAAAAACCTCACCGAAAAGTTGTAAACACTGAAATCAACATTTCGCTTTTCTGAGTTGGCTTACAGGAGTTTTGAACAACCCACCTTGGATCTTCAATACCGCTCACATTTTGTTGTTATTCTTTCTCGCAGTTTGTTGCAAGTGGTTCAAGACTAAGATTGTATCTACCAAAGGAGACTTGTCTAATCACTTTTCTCGTTGCTGGTAAGGGATTTCTAAATTTCTACCATTTGTACTTGTATGACAGACAGCTTACGGAGCGCGGATAAACTGCGTTGATCTCGTGGCGATCTCTACGTTTCCCGTCGCGGCATCCGTTCGTTCTTTTGGAGGACTGGCGGGACTAAAGCTCGTCTGCCTCACCCGCGCGCCCCACCCTATCCCGGAAGAAACTGGTAGTTGATAATTGATGTGCAAAGAATTTAAGACAATGGTGTAGATTAGTCGAAACAACGACAGTAACAAAAAAGATCTCAACGAAAGCAAATTTTACGTTTATGTTCAGTTGTTTACTTCTATTCATTTACTCGTGTTTTTAGGTATCACATGTCCTCGTGCTGGTAGAATAGTCACATCACAAGGAATTATCGCTACCGAAGGAGACCCGTTTGGCGATGAAGCTCTGAGTTTTACAAAGGATCTCTGTATGCAACGAGAGGTAAACTATCGTAGAACGAGGTGTTAAAGGAGCACAGTCACGCTTGAACGGTTTGAAAAGTTTAGCTTAAATTTTTCAATTTCGTTGCCTGTTATCCGTCTCAATCTTCTCCATCCTTAACCATTCTTGTTTTTGTATGGTTTATTAAGAGCGTGTCTGTGTAAGAACCGACCACTCAAATTTTCTGGAAAATGGATTGCCTTCATTTTTTCTACACAAGTCAAGCAACATATGCAATGAACGAAAATGGCCTTTATTTTGATAGATTCGCTTTTTTAATTTTTTGAGGAATTTTTTTTTTTTACGCACCCTGAAAACCACACAAACCGGCAATTGAAACCCCAAAACTTGGGGGTTACGCTATGCTTGCTCAAACTTCGCACATTCGATGAAACAACCTAATTCTTTCAGAATTACTGCATACTTTTTTCTTCTTTCCACACAACTAAAAACTATCTGCTTATCTTAAACGCAAGCAAAGTTATGACGTCTTAACGCGATCCTCTTAAAGACGTCTTTGCCATCTTTGCTGACATAGCCTCCAAACAAACAGATTTTTTTCAGAATTGGGACCTCTTCATGAATGATGACTGTTATCAGCGTAATGTACTAAGCCTAAGCTACAATTATCTGTATTAAAAGTTGTGGGCACTGATAATTTGGATACGCAAAAAAATTCGACAAAGTAGCGGAAATTTCAACAATTTGTGTGGAAATGACGAATGTCATCCGTTGACTAAAATGCGGTTTTGAGTTTCTTAGCGAACTTTTTGACATCACCTGATCAGAATTATTGAGTTTTAACGCTTGGGGAGCCCCATGAGACTTATTTTACGAGAAATCTTACAAGCCTTACTTTGACTTCTACTGCGGTACTGACCACTACTGATTCGGCGTCGCCGGCCGTTCCGTCACGCATCACGCATTCTTAGTTGAAGCAGGGGTTGATTTAAAATCTCGTATTCCCAAAGAAATGGGCAGCCTTGTTAGACTATATTATACGTTTTCAACACCTTGTTTTTTCATTACATGTATCTTGATTCTTATAAGAGTGCTAGCGCTCTAATTTTGGTTGTGATATAGCTAAGGCCGGTAGCGTAAACAGTCGCGGTCAATGTCAACACCATTTGTTCACTACTCACATTTGACATTCTTTAGTGAGTTTCTTTGCATGAATTTCAATTACTAATAAATAAGTTGAGCCTAGTGGGTAATTTTAGTGCAAGGCGATATTATATTTCTTAGTAAAAAGGACGCTTTTAAACTGATCTGTTTGGCGAAGGGGGAGGGAAAAAAGTGAAAACCACAACTTAGAAAGTTCACGGAAGTACATTGTATGTTCACCAGAAAGCGAGAGATCTAAAACATTTCCAGCGATTACGTGCCGAATTGCAATGTTTATCTGCACGAAAAGATGATGGTGCTAAAATTGCAAAATCGTACCTAACTTTACACGAAATTGCTTCATAACCTGACTGTTGGCACGATTGCAATCAAATCATATTAACTTAAGGGGGGATTATACCTGATTAGGAGTGAAATTTGAAGTAGTTTTAAAAGGGAATTGTTAAGATCAAAATGGGTTGGGAACACTACCAGACAGCTGACCCCCTCAAAAAAGAGCCTCATGTTGGTGGGAGACTGTTTGGTGTCCGTCTATCAATTCTTCACTTTAGATTTCAATTTTCCAAATCCATCAAATCTTCAAAATTTCATATCTTCCTCAATTTAATCTATCCTTTAAGAAAAAAATATATCTCTTTCACAAAATGCCCAAAAATTTACACAAACCCGCAAAACATTGGTGAATGTTTCAAATGGAGGGATTTGGCGTTGCTTGAAACGTGAACGAGATATTGGCACAAAGGCCACGATGAGCGACGTCAAAACAGCCTTCAGGTAAAATCTCACAACAATAGTTTGCGAAAGGGAGGGACCATTAGAAATGTGATGAGGGGGAGTGTAGGAAGAAAAAATATTCATGCCAGGGAGGATAACTGAAAAAAAAATGCGCAAAGATGAAGTGAAGAAAAAAATTCCAGCAGAGTGATGAATTACATTGTCGGGCTTATAACAGAACCCACCTGACTCAAGTAGTTTAAGGCCTGGGTCAAGGCTTTTACTGGTGAAAATAATCTATTAATTATATTTCTAAAGGTATAAATGGCAATGGAACCAAATTTAGCACACAGTTAGATTTAAACGTCCTGAAAATTCCAAAGTAGAATTGGTACTTCTGACAGGTCACGTGACATGCCACGTGAGGCTTAGCGGAAAATAGCCGTTATTTGAGGAATTGGTGGCGGTTTTTAGTAATATCATCCAGCAAACGCGCGTTTTAGATGCAGGGTAATTATTTTCATCCACTCACGTTTGCATTGACCATCCCTCTTTTCGCAAAAAAAAAAAAAAATTGTAGGGTGAAAGGTCGTTATTTTCAACAAAATTCGACTTTTGATTATTTATATCTGCTAAAAATGAAAACGTAGCAAGGCAGATAATTTTAAATTTGCTTCGAAATGGCTTATTTATTGATCAATATGATAAAGATTCGCCACCAATTGCCGATTTACCAAATTTTAACAAAATAATCACGTAGCATGTCATGTGTTCAGAATCATATGTTAAGGCAAGACAGGAGGTCGAGCTTTATAATCAGGGAAAAGTTCAGCTTGTTAAAACAAATGTATAACAAGAGATATAATTCTACTTTACATTCCTGAGCCAGGCCTTAAACAGCTTTGGCAGCCACTTCAGTACTGCAGTTTTAATTTCTTGGTCCTGGTGGAATTCCCATTAAACTGGGTTCTCTACGATAAAGAAGACGGACATTTTTCCCTTTCAAGTCTGTTACATTAGGAACCTCAACTTGGACACTGATAGCCAAACACCCTTGCAGAAAAACTCTTATGGATAACCATGGCTTAAAAGTGATTCTGAAAAAAAAACATGGGCTACATACCGTGTTTTAAAAGCCTCGAAATATAGGAGTGATTTCACAACTGACATGTATAAATGACGATTGTGGATACAGAGGTGCACACCTATACACTTCTCCTAAGATGACCGCCAAGAAACGTCGTAATCCGGCAGACACTCAAGGAGGTGTTAACACAAATGTGTCTTTAGTATGGGCTGTTTCAATCTAGCTTAGGTTATTGGCTAGCTAAGTAAACGACGCATTATCATTGTTCAAGTCCAAAGATACATTTTACAAATGTTTCGGCTGAAAATCGTGGGAAACGCACAAAAAATTGCTTTTTGCGAAATGTTTTTCGGGGGCATGAAACCCCCAGACCCCCTAGTGGAATAGGTCATGTGGCCCCACATTTGCTACTAGACGGTCACTGGCACAAACCCAGGTTAAACCTTGATTCACTGCATATTAAGGACGTTCGCGCTAATTGTTTCTGCGCATCCTTACTGCGCACGCAAATCTACATGCCACGCCATGCCACGTCATACATCGAGCGCGCGCGCTAAGTACTAAAGTGAACAATGATAGGGCAGATGGCCATTGCTATAGCTTTGATTGGATTTAACGATCTTGGACGTCCGGTGACCCCTACTTTTCTTTTCAGAAACAGATTTTATTTGCAATTATCTACACATTATCCAAAAATTAAAAAAAAATCAATGTGGGAAGTTTAAAAAATTTGAATATTTCTGCCCACGGGACATGGAATCCTGCCATCTTGCGGCTGCAAGGCGCGTGAAACTATGGTCGCTAAATGCGAACTTATTCTTTAAGGAACCTCACAAGTTGACTAAATTTGCTTAATAGGTCCATCCAAACCATATTTGGCAGAGAACTTTTCCCTTCAAAGCTCTAATTACAATATTTTGGGACTTGCAGCCACTTTGATCTTCTTCGCTAACGAAGCACGATTTACTCAGATTTAGGTGTTCTTCCGGGCATGTTATTTCCAAAACGAAGTCGGTGACCCCCCATTTTTTTTACATTTCTGACATCGCTAACTCATGATCTTTCAATGGTAAAATTTTCAGAAAAAAATCAATGTTAGAAAAATTTCGCGCGAACGTCCTTAAGAATGACTTTTATTACCAGAGTAATGAAGCAATAAAATTGACATCTCCCTAAACATCAAACCAAAAAAGCAATGCCGCGAGCCCCATTTTAGACAATAGCAAGTGGATGTGCTTGATTCTTGGTTATATTTCCCCTTGTAAAACTTTGACAGGAAAGCAAAACGACTGTGTGGAAGTTAAAAAAATTAAAAATTATTAAAAGTAGTGGATTTAGCTGTGCAATGCTCTGCTGGCTTCCATGGAAATCGTTTGCGAACTGCACAAAACTGCGTGTCCGAGTTATTCAGGTGTCAAAATTGATTTTTCTAAGAATACTATGAAGAGGAAACTCTGTCTTAATCTAGTATACCCTATACTTTTTTAAAAATTGGCAAGTCTGGGATGCCATAGTTTTATGCGTTTGATACGAATTCTTGTCTTTGTGAGACTTCGCACACAGTATAATGTTACTCGATTTACTCGGCATCAAATTAATTAAGCGGTTTCTTAGGCATATTTGTTGTAGAAGTATCGGAAAGGCATGGTATCGGTAAAAAGGTCCATTTCGGATATCAGTTAGGATAAAAATCTCTCTATGAGCTCTCCTGATTTATTATCAACTGTAATTATTAGCGAAAAGAGTCTCCCGGGCGGTCAAATGTGAGTTAGCGAACGAATGTTGTTGACATTGACTCCAACTGTTTACACTACCGGCTTCGGCGATGACTCAACTGAAATTAATATTACAGCATTCTTATAAAAAGAAACAAGAAAATAAAACGAAAAGGTGTTGAAAAAGTATGAAATAATCATAAAAGGCTGCTCATTTCTATCAGGATAAGACATTTTAAATCAACGCCTTCTTCAACCAAGAATGCGTGATGCGTGACGGAACGGTCGTGATGACGATAGGTAGTATTCAGTCAAAAGAAACGTGAAGCTTGAGAGATTTCCCGATATTTTGGCGTAATATAAGTTTCATCGAGTTCTCCAAGCGTTAAAACTCAATAAATTTAATCAGGTAATGTCAAAAAGTTCGCTGAAAAACTCAAAACCGCATTTTAGTCAACGGATGACATTCGTCATTTCCACACAAATTGTTGGAAATTTCCGCTACTTTGTTGAATTTTTTGCGTATCCAAATTATCAGTGCCCACAACTTTTAATACAGATAATTGTAGCTTAGGCTTAGTACATTACGCTGATAACAGTCATCATTCATGAAGAGGTCCCACTTTTGAAAAAAATCTGTTTGTTTGGAGGCTATGTCAGCAAAGATGTCAGAGACGTCTTTAAGAGGATCACTTTAAGACGTCATAACTTTGCTTGCGTTTAAGATAAGCAGATAGTTTTTAGTTGTGTGGAAAGAAGAAAAAAGTATGCAGTAATTCTGAAAGAATTAGGTTGTTTCATCGAATGTGCGAAGTTTGAGCAAGCATAGCGTAACCCCCAAGTTTTGGGGTTTCAATTGCCGGTTTGTGTGGTTTTCAGGGTGCGTAAAAAAAAAATTCCTCAAAAAATTAAAAAAGCGAATCTATCAAAATAAAGGCCATTTTCGTTCATTGCATATGTTGCTTGACTTGTGTAGAAAAAATGAAGGCAATCCATTTTCCACGAAAATTTGAGTGGTCGGTTCTTACACGGACACGCTCTTAATATTTCTTTGGTGTTTTTCTATCTTTGTGAAGAAATATTTTCAGGTTCCCTTCAATTTAATGGTATTTCTGTTGATGGGCAAGTAACTCAAAACACCATGACTGTGCTTCTTTAAATGAAACAGAATTTGGAAAGTGAATAAGACTTAGTGATATACTGATTCTGCCGAGAGAAACTTGTTTTGAGTATTTGTGTAATCATGGTGTTTTTGGTACATGTATTTGTTTGTTTTTCCTGAACGACATATTGTAGGTTGAAGTACAAGTCGAAGCAATCGACAAGGCTGGTAATTTCATTGGCTGGTTATTTGTGGACAACACGAATCTTTCTGTAGCACTGGTTGAGGTAAAATAATCTTTCCTCTTCTTGGCTCTTTGAGTACTGAGCTCGCAAACAGTAAATTTGTATTACTGATTAATGTGCATTTGCAATGACATTACAATTCCTAAAACAGTAGGTTTAAGAATATAGTGATCCATCAAGGCCATAACAAATGTTTTATATCACCATTATTATCTTAGTGTGCTTGTTGACATGTTGGCTCTCTTCCCTCCTATCCGCTCTTTTAACAACCTGGGCCAGGAAATCTTGTGTCTTGTGTTGAAATGGTAGAACTTTGCTTTACCTCTGACAGTTGGCACTTACGTATTCTTGTAGTGGCAGAATTAACTGTGGATTGCTTTGAGTGGGTCTAATACGTGTGTGTATGGCGTCCATTGTTTGGCAATTTTTTTCGTTTGTCTGTTTGCAGGCTGGTCTTTCACAAGTACACTTCACAGCAGAGCGTTCCAGTTATTATCACCAGCTCACACAGGCTGAGGAACAGGCAAAATCACAGAAACTTAAGGTACTTTTACTCCAGCCTGTGTCAAGATTTGAAATAGATTACTTGTTTAGTCATCGAGCGAATGTGTATAAATTCATCCACAGTACTTGAGTGAGGATATAGAGAGCGAGAAAATGGTTTAGAAAAAATGTTGCTCTCAGTTGGTGGCGAGCATCAATTCTTTGAAGGACTGATCTACATAGCGATGCATCCTTCATAATGTAAATTTTTCTACGCCATGTAAGTGCTATGAATGAACAGAACTTAGCGCGCAGTTTTCCGAAGGGATGCTCGCTATTTACTATTCGTGAAGTGCTCGTCCCTAGTTTAAATTGGACAATGATGATCGGGAAGTCTTCGGGTTTTTCGAGGATTTGTCAAAATGGCGGTTTTCGAAGGAAGTAGGTGCAAAGCGACGCCAGTTTCAAGATTGTGGATATCTTTTAACGCCAGTTTTTTCGTTTTCAGTTATGGGCAAATTACGAAGAACCTAAAAATATTGTTGTCGTCGAGGAAACAGAAAGGAAATGCAATTATAAGAAGGTTTGTTATACATGTAATGTTAATAACAGGCTGATGTTTCTATGAGCTTTTGTTTTTTATCGTATGGAATGTCTTATTCCATGTTGTGTCTTGTTCACAGGTTATTGTCACAGAAACAAAGCAGGGTCTCTCGTTTTGGGCGCAACATGTTGATTCAGGTGAGCAGACGGATTCTTCGTGTAAAAAGGCAAGAGGAATGACTTTTTATAGTCGAAGAGACACAAGTCAAAATATTCATGATGTGTTGTTGAAAATGAGAAATGTGGTGCTCATTCGATAACTACAGAGTTTCATTGGCGGTTTGGTATATGCTAAATGCATTCTCCTTCTTTGAGATGAACGCAGCGGCCAGTTTTAAGACGGAAAATAGCGACCAAATTAATAAAAAACGTAATTCCTTCGTGCCTATTTTTCATTAGGTGGCCAGCTAGAGAAACTCATGGATGATCTTCACAATGAACTAAGCAGTAATCCACCCCTGCCCGGCTCATACACAGCGAGAAAAGGAGATTTATGTGCAGCTTTGTTTGTGGATAATAACTGGTATGTTACTGGCGACTCTATCAATGAAGGGAAAAACGTCTTCCTCCCCTTCCACTCGCCCCCCGTTTTCGGAATTCCCTTCGCATCCAACTGAACACATCCCTCTTTTAACTACATGTACGTCATAATATTGGGGGCACTCCTCGCCTCAGGGAAGTAAAATATTGAGGGTATGTGCTTATTACCTCAGCAGTGATGTCGTTTGTTAGGGGTGGGTGGGGGAATTCCTCAGGGTGAAGGTAATTGCTCGTAGTAGTAGCTCTGAAATCAGTTATCCTTGTGCTGTTTCGTGTTCAGGTACAGAGCGCGTGTAGAAGGCGTCGCATCTCCTAAAGAAATCCATGTGTTTTACATCGATTATGGAAACGTAAGTATCTGAGGAAAAGTAACCGACGTTTGCGTTACTTGATCAATAGAGTGTGTGCACCTCACGTCATCAAATTCTCAAATCCAAAACTAAAAAGCCACGAAAGGTTTTATCCTCATCAGGCATAAGAGGTATCAGATTTATAGCTGTTTACAACTTTCCAGCTAAATAGGATCCTTCGTTTGGAAACCAGCGCATTTTGAATTTCGAAGTTATGCCGGTGCGTGACATAACCCTACGATCGCGTTTGTCGAAAAATATACACTTACCTCGTGATTTTTAGCCATTTTAGGAAAAGTACTTTTGTAAATATTTTTTGGTTCGGTTCCGATAATCAGTCCACTAAATAGCCAAAGTAAGTTCCAGATGTTTACACTATTTGCTGGCCGCCATGTTGGAGGAATAAAGAGGTCTTCCAACATGGCGACCCCATACTAAGCTCTGTAATTTTGTGCGGCACATTTCGACGAATATCTCAGCTTTGGGAGATAGCACATAACCAGAAATTCCGAACCACGAGCGGCGTTACATAGGTCGCTACATTCAATGTTGTGATTGGCTTACGGCTTTCTCGTAAACAAGTCACGCTAGCGCCGTTGCCGGCAAGCAAACTTTGAGCCGAGAACATAAAGGTTATTTCGATATTATTATTTCGTGTCTACGATGATTTCACTAAAATAAACTTTTTAAAAACTCTACCGATACTCTCCTCTTTTCTCCCTTTCGTTTCCATATAATAAGAAGCCTTTTCAAGCGGGTTTGAGTAGCTGTAAATCAGATCGAGAATCATTTTCGATCGGTGACTGATATGTCACGCAGTACGAAAACAGCCAAATGGCGGTTAAATTTAGTTATGAAAAGTACACTTGCAGCGGAGAAAACAGTTCGCGTACATTGAGTGTTTGGTGCTAGCAATTATGTAAACCGTGCAGACAACGATGAGAAATTTACGGGAAATTCAAGCATCTTTAAATGGAAAAACCGCAAGATATCCAACTCGAAGAGAGCCAAATATTATGGACATTGAAAGCACTATATGTGGTCTTGAAGTTCCACATTGGGATGGATGATTCCATTCATTAGCAAGCTGAAGAAGCTTTCAAAAAGAGTCCATGGTTTAAATTAAATTAAAAGGTTAGTATGGCGGATCCTCTTAGTTTATTGTGCGATTGTTCAAAAGCAAAAGCTGCAAGAATTATAGTATGTTCAGCGACGAAACCACTTCCAAATTAAAGGTATTGCCACAACGAAAGAAATTTGGATTGGGACTGTGAAATTCAACCACCTTAATCTCTTCAGCGATCGATTGAACGATCATTTCCATACATTTTACTATAATTAAGAACAGAACACATGGCAGTGTTTCGTCACGCTTCGCAGGGGGTAACGGTTCATAATTTCTGGCTATGACATACCTTTAACTTGGATAACTCTCTTCTTTATTTGTCGTTTACAATATCTCAATTTTTTGACTTCATTCAATGCACGGTTTACATAATTGCTAGCACCAAACACTCAATGTACGCGAACTGTTTTCTCCGCTGCAAGTGTACTTTTCATAACTAAATTTAACCGCCATTTGGCTGTTTTCGTACTGCGTGACATATCAGTCACCGATCGAAAATGATTCTCGATCTGATTTACAGCTACTCAAACCCGCTTGAAAAGGCTTCTTATTATATGGAAACGAAAGGGAGAAAAGAGGAGAGTATCGGTAGAGTTTTTAAAAAGTTTATTTTAGTGAAATCATCGTAGACACGAAATAATAATATCGAAATAACCTTTATGTTCTCGGCTCAAAGTTTGCTTGCCGGCAACGGCGCTAGCGTGACTTGTTTACGAGAAAGCCGTAAGCCAATCACAACATTGAATGTAGCGACCTATGTAACGCCGCTCGTGGTTCGGAATTTCTGGTTATGTGCTATCTCCCAAAGCTGAGATATTCGTCGAAATGTGCCGCACAAAATTACAGAGCTTAGTATGGGGTCGCCATGTTGGAAGACCTCTTTATTCCTCCAACATGGCGGCCAGCAAATAGTGTAAACATCTGGAACTTACTTTGGCTATTTAGTGGACTGATTATCGGAACCGAACCAAAAAATATTTACAAAAGTACTTTTCCTAAAATGGCTAAAAATCACGAGGTAAGTGTATATTTTTCGACAAACGCGATCGTAGGGTTATGTCACGCACCGGCATAACTTCGAAATTCAAAATGCGCTGGTTTCCAAACGAAGGATCCTATTTAGCTGGAAAGTTGTAAACAGCTATAAATCTGATACCTCTTATGCCTGATGAGGATAAAACCTTTCGTGGCTTTTAGTTTTGGATTTGAGAATTTGATGACGTGAGGTGCACACACTCTATTGATCAAGTAACGCAAACGTCGGTTACTTTTCCTCAGATACTTACGTTTCCATAATCGATGTAAAACACATGGATTTCTTTAGGAGATGCGACGCCTTCTACACGCGCTCTGTACCTGAACACGAAACAGCACAAGGATAACTGATTTCAGAGCTACTACTACGAGCAATTACCTTCACCCTGAGGAATTCCCCCACCCACCCCTAACAAACGACATCACTGCTGAGGTAATAAGCACATACCCTCAATATTTTACTTCCCTGAGGCGAGGAGTGCCCCCAATATTATGACGTACATGTAGTTAAAAGAGGGATGTGTTCAGTTGGATGCGAAGGGAATTCCGAAAACGGGGGGCGAGTGGAAGGGGAGGAAGACGTTTTTCCCTTCATTGATAGAGTCGCCAGTAACATACCAGTTATTATCCACAAACAAAGCTGCACATAAATCTCCTTTTCTCGCTGTGTATGAGCCGGGCAGGGGTGGATTACTGCTTAGTTCATTGTGAAGATCATCCATGAGTTTCTCTAGCTGGCCACCTAATGAAAAATAGGCACGAAGGAATTACGTTTTTTATTAATTTGGTCGCTATTTTCCGTCTTAAAACTGGCCGCTGCGTTCATCTCAAAGAAGGAGAATGCATTTAGCATATACCAAACCGCCAATGAAACTCTGTAGTTATCGAATGAGCACCACATTTCTCATTTTCAACAACACATCATGAATATTTTGACTTGTGTCTCTTCGACTATAAAAAGTCATTCCTCTTGCCTTTTTACACGAAGAATCCGTCTGCTCACCTGAATCAACATGTTGCGCCCAAAACGAGAGACCCTGCTTTGTTTCTGTGACAATAACCTGTGAACAAGACACAACATGGAATAAGACATTCCATACGATAAAAAACAAAAGCTCATAGAAACATCAGCCTGTTATTAACATTACATGTATAACAAACCTTCTTATAATTGCATTTCCTTTCTGTTTCCTCGACGACAACAATATTTTTAGGTTCTTCGTAATTTGCCCATAACTGAAAACGAAAAAACTGGCGTTAAAAGATATCCACAATCTTGAAACTGGCGTCGCTTTGCACCTACTTCCTTCGAAAACCGCCATTTTGACAAATCCTCGAAAAACCCGAAGACTTCCCGATCATCATTGTCCAATTTAAACTAGGGACGAGCACTTCACGAATAGTAAATAGCGAGCATCCCTTCGGAAAACTGCGCGCTAAGTTCTGTTCATTCATAGCACTTA
>JAHPZR010015278.1:0-28595 GCA_019787425.1 Platygyra sinensis | reverse complement strand
ATTAAGACGGACAAAATTAGATACAAAAGCTTATTTAATGTAAGCTCAAGTTTAAACATACAACTAGTCTGAAAAATTGGGAAATATAATTCAAACAGCATTCAAAGACTTACATTCGGAGGCAGACATGAAACAGTTCGACATCGCTATTTTCCACACCGAGAAAGTAGAGAAGAATAATTGCAAAGGAAATCTTCTCTTTCGACGGTGTGCCGGAAGATAGGAGGTATTGAACCTTATTCCACAGCAGAATAAAAGCAGCTTGCAATATCTTCCCGCAACTAAGCGACGGAGAAATGTGAAATTCGTCACGCTCAGCAGGAAATATCAGCCTGAAACTTGTCGCTTCTCTGACACAAAGTCGGCCCTTCATTCCCTTAGTCCTGATTGTCTCAGAGCTGTTGCTAAAAAGTACTATAGAGCGAGTAAAAAAAATTGTCGAATCGAAAGAGATCATGAACAGAAATGGCGGCGAAACAAACTGCCGATTTACTCGTGGCGTTCCCGTTTTGCGCATGCTCGCTATGGTTATCAAGTGATTGACAGATTTCTTTACTGGGGCGATCATAGAAACCAGAAAAGCGGCGAGATCAAAGGTAGCTGCCAGCCCCCCCTGCTGTATTTAGAGTTAAATGTCCTGGTTATGAATGCAACGCAGTAACCCTCACGAGGGCTCGAGCCGCCTATTTGGCTCGATCAGGAGTCCAGTGCACCTATTAAGCCTTTAAGTTACAGCGTCAGTTATTTTTTAAAAGGGAAGGAGAGGATATTTACAATGTTAACCACAGCCTAGTTAGCTCAGTTGGTAGAGCGCCGGACTGCCGTGCAGGAGATCGAGAGTTCAAGCCACAGACGGGACCAACACTGAGGGTATTATCATAGTTTTTTTTTTACTGACGTAGTAAGAATAAGCAAGGTTTTGCACTAATTTCATTGCAGATGTGGATGAATGCAGCGCTTCTGTCCCCGTGTGTGATGTCAACGCTAATTGCAAGAACACTGGTGGCTCTTATCGTTGTACCTGTAAAACTGGATTTACTGGAGACGGAAAAACGTGCACTGGTATGAGAGTAGCAGAATGCTAATGTATCTAGTGCTTCATACTTGAGTGTTGAGTTCAGAAGTAAAAAGCAAAATAAAAATGGTAATCCTGATGTTATTATTAAACGTAGGAAGTCGTCTGATAATTTCAAGTCCTATTTGCATTTTTTCTTATATTAAATATCTTCACCCGTATTGATCTTATGACAAGCACTGTCGAGGTTTCTACATTTGCAACTTTAACCATATAAATGTAGTTTTGCTCAGTTATACAATATAAAATTCACTGATTTGCTTTTCATTTTTTCAGATGTGAATGAATGCAGTGCTTCTGTCGCCGTGTGTGACGTCAATGCCGATTGTAAAAACAATCCAGGTTCTTATCGTTGTTCCTGTAAAGCTGGATTTACTGGAGACGGGAAAACATGCACCGGTAATTAGATAGTAGCATAATAGTAAAGTGTCAGTAGGATATCACATTTTAAAACGAAATGTGTCATAACATGGGCAGATCCAAGATTTTTTCTTATGAGGGGAGACGCCACTGTTCCACTTCAACATCAATAAACCACATAGACTTGTTATTCTCCTTTGTGTGAGATGTTAGGCCATAGCAGGATTACACCTAGCTTTAAATCCGCTGGTGTTGGGCTAGATATGCGGGTGGTTGAATATAGGTGCAGTATTTTGTGTCTAAGCTATGAACGCAACACAATCGGAGACAGCATGGCCGAGTGGTTTAGGGCGCTGGCGTTGTAATCCGGAGGTCCGGATTTCAAGGCCTTCACCCTGTCACTAGCGGGATTTGTTTCTTGGTGGTCCTGAGTTCAAATCCCCGGTCACGCTTTATAAATAGCCAACCGGTCTGCCTCCTGCCAGTTGGGATTTTTGACTATGTTAAGTTTATTTGAGATATTTGTATCCTTTGTTTCAGTGACATGACTGTAAACTAGCTAAGCTAAGTGCATGTCCACTATAAATAAGATTTATATATTTTTAACATGACCATCACAAGGGCTCGAGCCGCCTAGAGTGCTTTATCAGGAGTCCAGCGAACTTATTAAACCATCAGGTCTTTGCGTCAGTCACTTTCAGAAAGTCAAAAAAGGAAATTTCCAATGCTGACTATTATCACCCATCAAAACACCTTTTCACTATTTGCGAATGATTCATATAGAGGGCACTTTCCATAGAGCTGGCAAAAAGAATTTCATACTTACGTAACCTTGCAAATGATACAGAAATTTGCCGGAAAATCCGAAAGTTACCAAATTTTGAAGCGTTAACCTTTCAACAAAAAGGTTGGGAAATGCCGTGAGGAAAATTTGATGCAACGAAATGTCACAGAGGAAAATTGAAGGAACTGAAATTTCAAGGGAGATATATTAAAAATCCTAGCAGTTATAGCTCGCAACGGGTTGGCTTCAATTCTTTTCCAAATCCCAAAAATAGCCTTTCTCGCCCCAGTAGAACTACCCAAATATTGAAACCGGAATATTTGGTCGAATGACGGTCAGTTAAAGCAGCTTCGAAATGTTTTGCTTATCTTGAAAAGTTTAACCAGAATTTTTCAAGTTTGCCGCTCGTAATCCTTATCAATCTGCATTATTCTTTACCATCATTGTTCCTTTATGGTTTATCTCTTTGGTGTTTTTCTCTCTTAGTAAACTACTATTTTCAGGTTTCCTTTAATTTAAAGATAGTTTTGTAACTGGCCAGCCAAAATAATTTGAAATACCATGAGTGTGCTACATTAAAGAGCATGCGATATTAATTTAATAGCTTTCGTTGATGATATTAGGAAGATAGATGTTTATTAATCTACCTTATTAAGGGGAGCTTGAGATGATACCAAAAATATAAGGTCTAGTTTCTAAGGCGATCTATATGCATCGACCCTTTGGATTCTAAGGGTGATCTTTGAAAACATTTGAATCTCTCAACTAGTGCTCTGCAGTATAAATATCACAGCTTTGTTACTGACGTGATATGACTAAGCAAAATTTTGCATTTAATTGCAGACGTGAATGAATGCAGCGTTTCTGTCCCTGTGTGTGACGTGAATGCCGATTGTAAGAACACTCGCGGCTCTTATCGTTGTACCTGTAAAGCTGGATTTACTGGAGACGGAAAATCATGCTCCGGTGAGAGAGTAGCAGAATACTAAAGCATCTACTGCATCATACTTATGTCTGGTATTCAGAAGGAAAAAAGTAAAATAAAATAGCCCTTTTGAATTTAAATTTGCCGCGCTGTTTTTTGTGCATGACTGCACGCTATTGCCAGCGGGGGTGGAGTTAAAAACTCTGTTAAATACTCAACGGAGTTCGAAAGCAACCATTTTTTAAGGTATTCCGAATAACTTTTAGAAATCATCATTTTGACAAAACTTGTACTCATCGTATAAACATGAAATTTTGCACAGTCTTCCTTGAGATCGGGAACTTACAAAGCCCGAGTGTACCTAAGTCGCTAATATGCGTTATATTGTTTTGGAGGTAAATGTCAATCGGAATATTAATGAAGTCAATATTTCATACAAATAATAAGTAAAACTAGCGCATTTTCAACGTCAGTTTCGACGGCATAAAAAAATGTTTAGAATAAGCTTGATACCTCTTCTTTAAAAGCCCTAGTGCACCTAATCAATCAGTGTGCTGTATAGAATGATATAAGGGAAGGAGTAGTAGATGTTGCGCCGTTTTCGGCCATTTTTTTTATTGTTTTGCGTCTTTTGACTTGCGCGATTTTAAATTAGCGGAATTCTGCGCGATGCGTTATCGTTATCGTTATCGTCGTCGTCGTCGTCATCGTCATCGTCGTCGTCTTCGTCATTGTCATCGTCGTCGTCATCGTCATCGTCGTCGTCGTCATCGTCATCGTCGTCGTCGTCATCGTCGTCATCGTCATCGTTATCGTTATGATTATTATTAATATTATTATTATTATTAATATTATTATTATTATTATTATTATTATTATTATTATTATTAATATTATTATTATTATTATTATTATTATTATTATTATTATTATTATTATTATTATTATTAAGACCGGCCGCGCGAGGTTTGAAATTCAACTCGATTGTTTACACAAATAAAATGAAATGTGAACACCACAGTTGCAATGATGATTTAAGCAACTGTGAATTAAGCGTGAAAAAAATATTTATGGACTTGAATGTCCACCAATAACAAACAAAGTTAGACAAGAGAACATTTCTAACGTTGGGTAGATATTGAATATTCAATCCATGATTACTGATTGTTACGTGCGACTCGACTCGACTGAGATGGCCTGCACTTCTTTACAACCTCTATTTTGATTCGTTCTTGTTAATCTGCACCTCTTTTGTTGTTACGAATAGGGCCATTGTTTGTGTTATTTACTCATTGTCTCGTCTGGCCTATTATAAAGACCCTTGTAAACGGTGCGTGCTCGCCCACTCGACTGAGCGCGTGGAAAACTTCGTGCATGCGCAAACGCGGATCTTGTCGACTCGGAATTTTCTCTTATGTTGCGCTTCCAATTTCCGCTTCTGGTCGGTAAATGTTAAATTGTAATTAAATGTCGGTAAATTGCTTAAACTGGAAAATTTGCTGCGATGATCACTCTTCACTTTCATCTACAACCGCAGTACAAATATGAATTATTTCATATATACTTCACATCACTACATACTAAGTATGCATTTTGAGAGACTTTAGGAGACCAAAAAACCTGAAAGAGACCCTCTCTTTCTCTGCTTGTTTTATACTTTCTCTTTATACTTTCTCTTATTATTATTATTATTATTATTATTATTATTATTATTATTATTATTATTATTATTATTATTATTATTATTATTATTATAATGCAGTAAAACTATCTGTATGCACAGTGTTATAAAGCGACACAGGGCGCTAAGCGTAACCTGTGCGCACAAGCGAAACTTAATAGAAATAAGTAAGTAAGTAAAAAAAAAAAAGAAAAAAAAAAGACATATCTACAGATCATTATTATTATTATTATTATTATTATTATTACTATTACTATTATTATTATTATTATTATTATTATTATTATTATTATTATTATTATTATTATTATTATTATCATTATCATTACTTTTATCCATTCAGCTATGGCAGTTAATGGCGCAAACAAAATTTGATTTGTGTGTTTTGTTTCATAGATTTCTAGTTATTGTAATTAGATTTCTTGTTATAATTTTTTTTTTCTGCCGTTGACTGTCTGTGTGGAAGCAGTGTTAATCTGCCTTAATTCCCAGATGTACGTTTTTGCCATAGCCTACAGGTATAAATTTTCAAATCATTATAAGCTTGCGTAGATGGTGGTTTGGTGGGGATTTTCGGTAGGTTCCGGAATGTGTACCTGGATAATCGTTATTTATTGAGGGTAAACCAGCTAAAAATAAACTCCATAATTATAACGTTGGCTCTCTTAAAATGGGTATTGATAAATGAGTCAGTTTTTCTTTTTTGACTACGTTACAGTTCCGTTTGCAAGCGCAACAAGCTCCTGTGCAAACTTGTTAGTGAGTCAAACAAACACGGGTGGAGTGATACAGTCAAATAATATGTCTACGACTTACATAAATAACATGGATTGTCAGTGGTATATATCTTCAAATGCAAGGGTGGAACTTGTTTTTTCTCGTTTTCACACACAATCGCCAGCTGATAATGTAAGCGTTTATGATGGTGGATCGTTGTCCTCCCCGCTGATTGGTACTTTTAATGGACCTTCCCGTCCCGCACCAATTACAAGTTCGTCCTCAAAACTGTACGTGAGGTTCACATCTGACAGCTCAACAACCTACGGAGGATTTCAGGCACATTATCGAGGTAAGATGTGTGTCACAGCCACACTTACTATAAGCATTTTTCATTTTGTATGTTTCACTTACCTGTATTAAGTGATTTGTTGCCATTTGTTTTTACAGAGGTGTATCATTTGTATCTATGAACCCTGTTTTTCGAAACCACTTTTACGGATTACATTCGAAGTTACATATAATGCCATAATGGCTGAAAAATGCTTCGTTTGTTTGATTAGATTTGATTGGGGTTGATTTAATTTAGCCTCCCTAATTAGTAGAGCGCCTCTTCTCAGCTAGTAAAGTTGGGACTTCAATAAAGTGATTATTGGGGGTTTTTACATCACGTCACTAAAAATCAAACCACAAAACTACTGATCCTCCTGAGATTTTACTTTCATGATGTATAAGAGCAGCTAAAAACTAATGTTTACACAAATTTTCGCTCCGAATGTATTCTTGACTTTTTGATAGACTTTTCTTGAATCTTTACGCTTTTGCGTGACGTAGCATTTACATGACGGCTGAGAGAGCTGTCATGTTGGTTTAAAAAAGTGACTTATTTTGGGGAATTTGGCTATATGAGCAGTTCATGTATTAGAAAAAGTTTTATTTTAATGTTTTTGATTTCTCCTCGAGAGATATATTCACGCTTTTGTAGCAAAACTCAGTGACATATGTTTCTGTTGGTTTCCGACCGCCATGCATGGCGTCTCCATATAAATCTCTACAAATTTGGGTAAAATTTTCACCGCATATCTTGCTTAAGAAAAATTGGCGTCACCTGAATCTTGGCGAGAGTCATTGCATGTTTACCTTCTTTTTTTCCCAGATTTTGGACTTTATCTATTCAACGGTTTTAATTTTTATTTTGATGTATTTTGGATAGCGTGACACTGAGTACCAGCAATTGTTATCATTATCATTATCATTATCATTATCATTATCATTATCATTATCATTATCATTGTCATTATCATTATCATTATCATTATCATTATCATTATCATTATCATTATCATTATCATTATCATTATCATTATCATTATCATTATCATTATCATTATCATAATCATAATCATTTTCGTTTTCGTTTTCGTTTTCGTTATCGTCATCGTCATCGTCATCGTTATCTTTCTTCTTCTTCTTCTGGTTCTTCCTCTTATTCTTATTTTTATCCTTATTATTATTTTGATGATGATGATGATTATTATTATCCTTATAATTACTCCCAGGACAATGCGATCAAGGATCAATCAATCTTTCAAATCTCGAAATCCATACTGAATAAAATTGTCAGCCATACTAATGCATTTCTTAAGACCGTAGCATACTTGTCAATAGACTCACCACTTTCCTGACCTCGAGCAAAGAATAAGTACCTTTCATAGGTTGTATTATTCCGGGGTTCGCAAAATTTCTCGAACTGTTCCCAAACTTAGTCGATTTTGAATTTGTCCTCCTCACTGTCCCACGTGAAGGCCTTATAAACATCCAAAGCTTCATCTCCAATAACAGTGAAAAAGGTGGCTAACCCGCATAATCTTTATCAGCTACCCCAGTCTGCCAATAGCTAGTTCGTAGCTGTCCCACTTTTGTTTAGATCGTTTCTAATTTTGCAAGGAATTTCCTATCAAAAGTTGCTCTGGTGGCGGGGAAAATTGAAGTTCCGCCATTGTTGACGACGTGGGTCCAATTTGCGTGAACAGCGATAATTCAGTGAATCCAAGAAAGAAATTTTTCACAACTAAGACTGAAATCCAACTCCTGACAATATTTATGACATCATGATGATCGTTATGACTTCAAGGAACGACAGGAAAGTTAACAGTAGAAACTCGATATAACACTTTAATGTCGGCCATGTGGACCGCAGGAAAACTACATTGCCTGTGAGTTCGCTCTTTAACTCATCAGTGTTACAACATAATGTCACGCATATTGTCACACGTTTTGATAATTAAATATTTGTATATTGTCCTTATTAGTCATAACAGATGGAAGCATCCGTATCAATGGTAAATCGCCATCAACCGGAAGAGTCGAATTCTTCTATAATGACCAATGGGGCACAGTTTGTGATGATCAGTGGGATATAAATGATGCCCACGTGGTATGCAAACAGCTTGGTTTCCCACAAGCCTCTCAAGCGTTTAGTGGCGCAACACACGGTCAAGGATCCGGTCCGATATGGGTAAGTAACGTGGCATGCTTGGGAAGTGAGTCACACCTCTACTACTGCAGTCAAAGTGGTTGGGGAAACAGTAGTTGTAACCATGGCCAAGACGCGAGTGTACAGTGTCGTCAAGGCTCTTCTGTCATTCGTTTGGCAGGTGGTGGAGCTAATTACGGCCGTGTTGAAGTTTATGAATACGGAGTATGGGGCACAGTGTGTGATGATACCTGGGATATGAACGATGCAAATGTAGCGTGTCGTGAGCTTGGCTACTCTGGTGCAACCTCCGCTCCTATACGCGCAGCCAACGGTCCGGGATCTGGACCTATCTGGAGGCATCGTATAAATTGCCAAGGATCGGAGGCTTCATTATTGAATTGCCCATTTGACCAGTACTATTCAGGTTACTGTATTCACGGCGAGGACTCAAGTGTGGTTTGCTATTAGTGAACATAGACTTAAACTGAAAGCGATTAAACAGAGATATAAATTGTTCCCATGCCATATGCTAGCCAACGCCGTAGATAGGTTTTATTGTAGGTAAGAAAATTTAAATTTAAAAATAGTCCAAAACAAAGCACCGTGTGTGATGATACCTGTTATATGATGACTCAAATGTGAGCTTGGCTACTCAGGGGCAACATTCATCCCTACAAGTGCAGCGTATATGATCCCGGCGAGATCTGGACCTATCTTGAGTGATCATGTAAGTTGCCAAGGATCGGAGGCTTCAGAAAATTGCCCAGTTGACCAGATTGGGCCAGGTCACTGTAATCACAGCGTAAACTCAAGTGCGGTTTGTTAGTAGTGGATGTGTACTCACGACTGAAAACAAAGATGGTTAAAACAGAGATAGTTACGCTACATTAAGCAATGCCATAGATATAGATCTAACTATTGGTAACAAACATTAAATTTAGAAGCAATCTAAAGGAAGGCAATTTTTTAAGGATTGCCGTGGTAATATAATCACCTTCGCGATCGGTGACTGCGTTGCAGTGCATGCAGCTTTGTAGCCATGAAAACGGTAGAAGATCCCAGACCTTGAGAAATATATGAAATAAAACCGTCCCGAGCAGGTTAACAGAGTTATTCGTTGCATTAAGATTTGCCTTCACGTAGCGGTGTTTAAAATTTTATTTAGTTAGGCTAAGGGAATCAATTGCTCCTATTATATGCGTATGGCTTTATTTATTTCCCTTCATTGGAAAAAAATCTATTAGCGCAAAATCTCGTTCTTTCTAATACAGTGAACTAGTTATTTGGATTTATGAAACCAGCTGTATTGCGAATTACATTTAAGGTGTCTCAAACGTTTCTGCATTTAAAGAGCAGCTATTAACGCACTGATTAAGAAAGGGAAATATTTTATTATTCAACATATTGATTAGAAAGTACAATTTCGTTACAGAAAAGGCAGTGAACAGCTGCTATTTGTTTAAAATGAACATCTTTACTCCGTACACGCCATATAGTCCATGGTCCAAAGATATTAATTTTTTAATGTTGAGCATTATGCAAGATTGCCAGATTTTTTATCCTACTGGAGACCCCACCCCCGTCAATTTTCAGGTCATTTCATCAATAAAGCTACCGATTCAGCGTTGATATCATGGATTTTCCTAAACTTTAATAACTGTAGATTAAAAAAATCCATGATAGCTCTGGTCCCTCCAATTGGTACAAAAAACCCTATTTGGGGGGTCTTGGCCCATGGACTATATGGCGTGTACGGAGTAAAGATGTTCATTTTAAACAAATAGCAGCTGTTCACTGCCTTTTCTGTAACGAAATTGTACTTTCTAATCAATATGTTGAATAATAAAATATTTCCCTTTCTTAATCAGTGCGTTAATAGCTGCTCTTTAAATGCAGAAACGTTTGAGACACCTTAAATGTAATTCGCAATACAGCTGGTTTCATAAATCCAAATAACTAGTTCACTGTATTAGAAAGAACGAGATTTTGCGCTAATAGATTTTTTTCCAATGAAGGGAAATAAATAAAGCCATACGCATATAATAGGAGCAATTGATTCCCTTAGCCTAACTAAATAAAATTTTAAACACCGCTACGTGAAGGCAAATCTTAATGCAACGAATAACTCTGTTAACCTGCTCGGGACGGTTTTATTTCATATATTTCTCAAGGTCTGGGATCTTCTACCGTTTTCATGGCTACAAAGCTGCATGCACTGCAACGCAGTCACCGATCGCGAAGGTGATTATATTACCACGGCAATCCTTAAAAAATTGCCTTCCTTTAGATTGCTTCTAAATTTAATGTTTGTTACCAATAGTTAGATCTATATCTATGGCATTGCTTAATGTAGCGTAACTATCTCTGTTTTAACCATCTTTGTTTTCAGTCGTGAGTACACATCCACTACTAACAAACCGCACTTGAGTTTACGCTGTGATTACAGTGACCTGGCCCAATCTGGTCAACTGGGCAATTTTCTGAAGCCTCCGATCCTTGGCAACTTACATGATCACTCAAGATAGGTCCAGATCTCGCCGGGATCATATACGCTGCACTTGTAGGGATGAATGTTGC
The DNA here is from genome assembly GCA_019787425.1 of Platygyra sinensis. Taxonomy (NCBI): domain Eukaryota; kingdom Metazoa; phylum Cnidaria; class Anthozoa; order Scleractinia; family Merulinidae; genus Platygyra; species Platygyra sinensis. The sequence goes on along the minus strand of JAHPZR010015278.1, from coordinate 17,997 downwards.
CCCTGAGTAGCCAAGCTCACATTTGAGTCATCATATAACAGGTATCATCACACACGGTGCTTTGTTTTGGACTATTTTTAAATTTAAATTTTCTTACCTACAATAAAACCTATCTACGGCGTTGGCTAGCATATGGCATGGGAACAATTTATATCTCTGTTTAATCGCTTTCAGTTTAAGTCTATGTTCACTAATAGCAAACCACACTTGAGTCCTCGCCGTGAATACAGTAACCTGAATAGTACTGGTCAAATGGGCAATTCAATAATGAAGCCTCCGATCCTTGGCAATTTATACGATGCCTCCAGATAGGTCCAGATCCCGGACCGTTGGCTGCGCGTATAGGAGCGGAGGTTGCACCAGAGTAGCCAAGCTCACGACACGCTACATTTGCATCGTTCATATCCCAGGTATCATCACACACTGTGCCCCATACTCCGTATTCATAAACTTCAACACGGCCGTAATTAGCTCCACCACCTGCCAAACGAATGACAGAAGAGCCTTGACGACACTGTACACTCGCGTCTTGGCCATGGTTACAACTACTGTTTCCCCAACCACTTTGACTGCAGTAGTAGAGGTGTGACTCACTTCCCAAGCATGCCACGTTACTTACCCATATCGGACCGGATCCTTGACCGTGTGTTGCGCCACTAAACGCTTGAGAGGCTTGTGGGAAACCAAGCTGTTTGCATACCACGTGGGCATCATTTATATCCCACTGATCATCACAAACTGTGCCCCATTGGTCATTATAGAAGAATTCGACTCTTCCGGTTGATGGCGATTTACCATTGATACGGATGCTTCCATCTGTTATGACTAATAAGGACAATATACAAATATTTAATTATCAAAACGTGTGACAATATGCGTGACATTATGTTGTAACACTGATGAGTTAAAGAGCGAACTCACAGGCAATGTAGTTTTCCTGCGGTCCACATGGCCGACATTAAAGTGTTATATCGAGTTTCTACTGTTAACTTTCCTGTCGTTCCTTGAAGTCATAACGATCATCATGATGTCATAAATATTGTCAGGAGTTGGATTTCAGTCTTAGTTGTGAAAAATTTCTTTCTTGGATTCACTGAATTATCGCTGTTCACGCAAATTGGACCCACGTCGTCAACAATGGCGGAACTTCAATTTTCCCCGCCACCAGAGCAACTTTTGATAGGAAATTCCTTGCAAAATTAGAAACGATCTAAACAAAAGTGGGACAGCTACGAACTAGCTATTGGCAGACTGGGGTAGCTGATAAAGATTATGCGGGTTAGCCACCTTTTTCACTGTTATTGGAGATGAAGCTTTGGATGTTTATAAGGCCTTCACGTGGGACAGTGAGGAGGACAAATTCAAAATCGACTAAGTTTGGGAACAGTTCGAGAAATTTTGCGAACCCCGGAATAATACAACCTATGAAAGGTACTTATTCTTTGCTCGAGGTCAGGAAAGTGGTGAGTCTATTGACAAGTATGCTACGGTCTTAAGAAATGCATTAGTATGGCTGACAATTTTATTCAGTATGGATTTCGAGATTTGAAAGATTGATTGATCCTTGATCGCATTGTCCTGGGAGTAATTATAAGGATAATAATAATCATCATCATCATCAAAATAATAATAAGGATAAAAATAAGAATAAGAGGAAGAACCAGAAGAAGAAGAAGAAAGATAACGATGACGATGACGATGACGATAACGAAAACGAAAACGAAAACGAAAATGATTATGATTATGATAATGATAATGATAATGATAATGATAATGATAATGATAATGATAATGATAATGATAATGATAATGATAATGATAATGATAATGATAATGATAATGACAATGATAATGATAATGATAATGATAATGATAATGATAATGATAATGATAATGATAACAATTGCTGGTACTCAGTGTCACGCTATCCAAAATACATCAAAATAAAAATTAAAACCGTTGAATAGATAAAGTCCAAAATCTGGGAAAAAAAGAAGGTAAACATGCAATGACTCTCGCCAAGATTCAGGTGACGCCAATTTTTCTTAAGCAAGATATGCGGTGAAAATTTTACCCAAATTTGTAGAGATTTATATGGAGACGCCATGCATGGCGGTCGGAAACCAACAGAAACATATGTCACTGAGTTTTGCTACAAAAGCGTGAATATATCTCTCGAGGAGAAATCAAAAACATTAAAATAAAACTTTTTCTAATACATGAACTGCTCATATAGCCAAATTCCCCAAAATAAGTCACTTTTTTAAACCAACATGACAGCTCTCTCAGCCGTCATGTAAATGCTACGTCACGCAAAAGCGTAAAGATTCAAGAAAAGTCTATCAAAAAGTCAAGAATACATTCGGAGCGAAAATTTGTGTAAACATTAGTTTTTAGCTGCTCTTATACATCATGAAAGTAAAATCTCAGGAGGATCAGTAGTTTTGTGGTTTGATTTTTAGTGACGTGATGTAAAAACCCCCAATAATCACTTTATTGAAGTCCCAACTTTACTAGCTGAGAAGAGGCGCTCTACTAATTAGGGAGGCTAAATTAAATCAACCCCAATCAAATCTAATCAAACAAACGAAGCATTTTTCAGCCATTATGGCATTATATGTAACTTCGAATGTAATCCGTAAAAGTGGTTTCGAAAAACAGGGTTCATAGATACAAATGATACACCTCTGTAAAAACAAATGGCAACAAATCACTTAATACAGGTAAGTGAAACATACAAAATGAAAAATGCTTATAGTAAGTGTGGCTGTGACACACATCTTACCTCGATAATGTGCCTGAAATCCTCCGTAGGTTGTTGAGCTGTCAGATGTGAACCTCACGTACAGTTTTGAGGACGAACTTGTAATTGGTGCGGGACGGGAAGGTCCATTAAAAGTACCAATCAGCGGGGAGGACAACGATCCACCATCATAAACGCTTACATTATCAGCTGGCGATTGTGTGTGAAAACGAGAAAAAACAAGTTCCACCCTTGCATTTGAAGATATATACCACTGACAATCCATGTTATTTATGTAAGTCGTAGACATATTATTTGACTGTATCACTCCACCCGTGTTTGTTTGACTCACTAACAAGTTTGCACAGGAGCTTGTTGCGCTTGCAAACGGAACTGTAACGTAGTCAAAAAAGAAAAACTGACTCATTTATCAATACCCATTTTAAGAGAGCCAACGTTATAATTATGGAGTTTATTTTTAGCTGGTTTACCCTCAATAAATAACGATTATCCAGGTACACATTCCGGAACCTACCGAAAATCCCCACCAAACCACCATCTACGCAAGCTTATAATGATTTGAAAATTTATACCTGTAGGCTATGGCAAAAACGTACATCTGGGAATTAAGGCAGATTAACACTGCTTCCACACAGACAGTCAACGGCAGAAAAAAAAAATTATAACAAGAAATCTAATTACAATAACTAGAAATCTATGAAACAAAACACACAAATCAAATTTTGTTTGCGCCATTAACTGCCATAGCTGAATGGATAAAAGTAATGATAATGATAATAATAATAATAATAATAATAATAATAATAATAATAATAATAATAATAATAATAATAATAGTAATAGTAATAATAATAATAATAATAATAATAATAATGATCTGTAGATATGTCTTTTTTTTTTCTTTTTTTTTTTTACTTACTTACTTATTTCTATTAAGTTTCGCTTGTGCGCACAGGTTACGCTTAGCGCCCTGTGTCGCTTTATAACACTGTGCATACAGATAGTTTTACTGCATTATAATAATAATAATAATAATAATAATAATAATAATAATAATAATAATAATAATAATAATAATAATAATAATAATAATAAGAGAAAGTATAAAGAGAAAGTATAAAACAAGCAGAGAAAGAGAGGGTCTCTTTCAGGTTTTTTGGTCTCCTAAAGTCTCTCAAAATGCATACTTAGTATGTAGTGATGTGAAGTATATATGAAATAATTCATATTTGTACTGCGGTTGTAGATGAAAGTGAAGAGTGATCATCGCAGCAAATTTTCCAGTTTAAGCAATTTACCGACATTTAATTACAATTTAACATTTACCGACCAGAAGCGGAAATTGGAAGCGCAACATAAGAGAAAATTCCGAGTCGACAAGATCCGCGTTTGCGCATGCACGAAGTTTTCCACGCGCTCAGTCGAGTGGGCGAGCACGCACCGTTTACAAGGGTCTTTATAATAGGCCAGACGAGACAATGAGTAAATAACACAAACAATGGCCCTATTCGTAACAACAAAAGAGGTGCAGATTAACAAGAACGAATCAAAATAGAGGTTGTAAAGAAGTGCAGGCCATCTCAGTCGAGTCGAGTCGCACGTAACAATCAGTAATCATGGATTGAATATTCAATATCTACCCAACGTTAGAAATGTTCTCTTGTCTAACTTTGTTTGTTATTGGTGGACATTCAAGTCCATAAATATTTTTTTCACGCTTAATTCACAGTTGCTTAAATCATCATTGCAACTGTGGTGTTCACATTTCATTTTATTTGTGTAAACAATCGAGTTGAATTTCAAACCTCGCGCGGCCGGTCTTAATAATAATAATAATAATAATAATAATAATAATAATAATAATAATAATAATAATAATATTAATAATAATAATAATAATAATAATAATAATAATAATAATATTAATAATAATAATAATATTAATAATAATCATAACGATAACGATGACGATGACGACGATGACGACGACGACGATGACGATGACGACGACGACGATGACGATGACGACGACGATGACAATGACGAAGACGACGACGATGACGATGACGACGACGACGACGATAACGATAACGATAACGCATCGCGCAGAATTCCGCTAATTTAAAATCGCGCAAGTCAAAAGACGCAAAACAATAAAAAAAATGGCCGAAAACGGCGCAACATCTACTACTCCTTCCCTTATATCATTCTATACAGCACACTGATTGATTAGGTGCACTAGGGCTTTTAAAGAAGAGGTATCAAGCTTATTCTAAACATTTTTTTATGCCGTCGAAACTGACGTTGAAAATGCGCTAGTTTTACTTATTATTTGTATGAAATATTGACTTCATTAATATTCCGATTGACATTTACCTCCAAAACAATATAACGCATATTAGCGACTTAGGTACACTCGGGCTTTGTAAGTTCCCGATCTCAAGGAAGACTGTGCAAAATTTCATGTTTATACGATGAGTACAAGTTTTGTCAAAATGATGATTTCTAAAAGTTATTCGGAATACCTTAAAAAATGGTTGCTTTCGAACTCCGTTGAGTATTTAACAGAGTTTTTAACTCCACCCCCGCTGGCAATAGCGTGCAGTCATGCACAAAAAACAGCGCGGCAAATTTAAATTCAAAAGGGCTATTTTATTTTACTTTTTTCCTTCTGAATACCAGACATAAGTATGATGCAGTAGATGCTTTAGTATTCTGCTACTCTCTCACCGGAGCATGATTTTCCGTCTCCAGTAAATCCAGCTTTACAGGTACAACGATAAGAGCCGCGAGTGTTCTTACAATCGGCATTCACGTCACACACAGGGACAGAAACGCTGCATTCATTCACGTCTGCAATTAAATGCAAAATTTTGCTTAGTCATATCACGTCAGTAACAAAGCTGTGATATTTATACTGCAGAGCACTAGTTGAGAGATTCAAATGTTTTCAAAGATCACCCTTAGAATCCAAAGGGTCGATGCATATAGATCGCCTTAGAAACTAGACCTTATATTTTTGGTATCATCTCAAGCTCCCCTTAATAAGGTAGATTAATAAACATCTATCTTCCTAATATCATCAACGAAAGCTATTAAATTAATATCGCATGCTCTTTAATGTAGCACACTCATGGTATTTCAAATTATTTTGGCTGGCCAGTTACAAAACTATCTTTAAATTAAAGGAAACCTGAAAATAGTAGTTTACTAAGAGAGAAAAACACCAAAGAGATAAACCATAAAGGAACAATGATGGTAAAGAATAATGCAGATTGATAAGGATTACGAGCGGCAAACTTGAAAAATTCTGGTTAAACTTTTCAAGATAAGCAAAACATTTCGAAGCTGCTTTAACTGACCGTCATTCGACCAAATATTCCGGTTTCAATATTTGGGTAGTTCTACTGGGGCGAGAAAGGCTATTTTTGGGATTTGGAAAAGAATTGAAGCCAACCCGTTGCGAGCTATAACTGCTAGGATTTTTAATATATCTCCCTTGAAATTTCAGTTCCTTCAATTTTCCTCTGTGACATTTCGTTGCATCAAATTTTCCTCACGGCATTTCCCAACCTTTTTGTTGAAAGGTTAACGCTTCAAAATTTGGTAACTTTCGGATTTTCCGGCAAATTTCTGTATCATTTGCAAGGTTACGTAAGTATGAAATTCTTTTTGCCAGCTCTATGGAAAGTGCCCTCTATATGAATCATTCGCAAATAGTGAAAAGGTGTTTTGATGGGTGATAATAGTCAGCATTGGAAATTTCCTTTTTTGACTTTCTGAAAGTGACTGACGCAAAGACCTGATGGTTTAATAAGTTCGCTGGACTCCTGATAAAGCACTCTAGGCGGCTCGAGCCCTTGTGATGGTCATGTTAAAAATATATAAATCTTATTTATAGTGGACATGCACTTAGCTTAGCTAGTTTACAGTCATGTCACTGAAACAAAGGATACAAATATCTCAAATAAACTTAACATAGTCAAAAATCCCAACTGGCAGGAGGCAGACCGGTTGGCTATTTATAAAGCGTGACCGGGGATTTGAACTCAGGACCACCAAGAAACAAATCCCGCTAGTGACAGGGTGAAGGCCTTGAAATCCGGACCTCCGGATTACAACGCCAGCGCCCTAAACCACTCGGCCATGCTGTCTCCGATTGTGTTGCGTTCATAGCTTAGACACAAAATACTGCACCTATATTCAACCACCCGCATATCTAGCCCAACACCAGCGGATTTAAAGCTAGGTGTAATCCTGCTATGGCCTAACATCTCACACAAAGGAGAATAACAAGTCTATGTGGTTTATTGATGTTGAAGTGGAACAGTGGCGTCTCCCCTCATAAGAAAAAATCTTGGATCTGCCCATGTTATGACACATTTCGTTTTAAAATGTGATATCCTACTGACACTTTACTATTATGCTACTATCTAATTACCGGTGCATGTTTTCCCGTCTCCAGTAAATCCAGCTTTACAGGAACAACGATAAGAACCTGGATTGTTTTTACAATCGGCATTGACGTCACACACGGCGACAGAAGCACTGCATTCATTCACATCTGAAAAAATGAAAAGCAAATCAGTGAATTTTATATTGTATAACTGAGCAAAACTACATTTATATGGTTAAAGTTGCAAATGTAGAAACCTCGACAGTGCTTGTCATAAGATCAATACGGGTGAAGATATTTAATATAAGAAAAAATGCAAATAGGACTTGAAATTATCAGACGACTTCCTACGTTTAATAATAACATCAGGATTACCATTTTTATTTTGCTTTTTACTTCTGAACTCAACACTCAAGTATGAAGCACTAGATACATTAGCATTCTGCTACTCTCATACCAGTGCACGTTTTTCCGTCTCCAGTAAATCCAGTTTTACAGGTACAACGATAAGAGCCACCAGTGTTCTTGCAATTAGCGTTGACATCACACACGGGGACAGAAGCGCTGCATTCATCCACATCTGCAATGAAATTAGTGCAAAACCTTGCTTATTCTTACTACGTCAGTAAAAAAAAAACTATGATAATACCCTCAGTGTTGGTCCCGTCTGTGGCTTGAACTCTCGATCTCCTGCACGGCAGTCCGGCGCTCTACCAACTGAGCTAACTAGGCTGTGGTTAACATTGTAAATATCCTCTCCTTCCCTTTTAAAAAATAACTGACGCTGTAACTTAAAGGCTTAATAGGTGCACTGGACTCCTGATCGAGCCAAATAGGCGGCTCGAGCCCTCGTGAGGGTTACTGCGTTGCATTCATAACCAGGACATTTAACTCTAAATACAGCAGGGGGGGCTGGCAGCTACCTTTGATCTCGCCGCTTTTCTGGTTTCTATGATCGCCCCAGTAAAGAAATCTGTCAATCACTTGATAACCATAGCGAGCATGCGCAAAACGGGCATACGAGTAAATCGCAGTTTGTTTCGCCGCCATTTCTGTTCATGATCTCTTTCGATTCGACAATTTTTTTTACTCGCTCTATAGTACTTTTTAGCAACAGCTCTGAGACAATCAGGACTAAGGGAATGAAGGGCCGACTTTGTGTCAGAGAAGCGACAAGTTTCAGGCTGATATTTCCTGCTGAGCGTGACGAATTTCACATTTCTCCGTCGCATAGTTGCGGGAAGATATTGCAAGCTGCTTTTATTCTGCTGTGGAATAAGGTTCAATACCTCCTATCTTCCGGCACACCGTCGAAAGAGAAGATTTCCTTTGTAATTATTCTTCTCTACTTTCTCGGTGTGGAAAATAGCGATGTCGAACTGTTTCATGTCTGCCTCCGAATGTAAGTCTTTGAATGCTGTTTGAATTATATTTCCCAATTATAGTGAAGGTTTTGGAAACCTCTGTTTCTTACTGTTCAGTACCAGTTTGAACTCTCAAATTTGAAAGCATTTTCCTGCTTGAGCTTTTGTGCAGGAATGCCCAAAATGGAATTGCGGGGCACAGACTCAATGTAAACTTTTACTAGGTTGAAGTATTTAATTTCATTTACGACCTATTTACAATTTCTTGACCCGTTGGAATAAAGAAAGCAGTTTATGCTCACATGCTTTGGCTTGTACTGGTGATAAGTATCAGTTTTATCTGCGATGGAAGAAAACTGTCATACGTCTGGATCTCAGAATAGGGCTGCGATAAATTTATCTGCAAAGGGAGATATGAAATAGGCCCAGGGAAGGTAAATGACCCATGTTACCTGTATGTGTGTGCTAGCTGGTAATGAGGTAGACGGACAAAATGGTCATTAATCCAGAAAACTGACCTTAGCCTGGACAAACCTGAGTCAACAGAGTTTTAGACACTTGGCTCCAAGGCTTTGGAGAATAACAAGGAGTTGTATCAAGTGCAAGGAATGTTTGTTTTATTCTTTTAAGGCAAAGAGATGAGTAAGGATTTAAACACATTAGATTTGGCCTAAAGTGTTTCCTATAGGTGGCTAGTTCCTGTGGTAATGAAAGGACATTTAAATAAGACAAGGAAGGCTAAAGTTAAGTTAAATGAATGCAGTCTCTAATAGCATTTGTCTCAAATGGTAATTCTGATAAACTGATTGAAAACTGTTTCAGAGGCAGCAAAACAATATAGTAACAGGGACTACAGAAAGCGAAACAAAATGAGGTAGTATATTCAAACTTCTTGTACACAGGATCTCAACGACTTGACTGAGCCTATTATTTAAGCCGTTCTGGAAGTCTAGAAGATCAAAGCAAAAGTCAGAGGATGATTATCAAGAAACAAAAACCAAAAAAAAAAATCATTAGTTTCACATATGGACCAAATAGGTGGTGATGATTCTCAATTCTTTTGAGGGACCTCTCCAATATTTACTTTGGTAAATGATGCCAGATGCTTTGTCTGAACTGAAACAGACCTCATGTAGTAATACGTCATTAGGTGAGAGGCTAAATCTTCAACCCTAATGTAACAGAAAAGCCTTGCACCTGCTATATATAACTCAAAATAACTCTGCTAGCTAAAGTGCAAACAGAAAAGTGACGGGTTACGAAGCTGTCTAAAAAGGAACCCCTTACCAACATGGAGTCCAGAAACACAAAAATATTTCGGTTTATCCCGTCGATATTACATCACTACACAAAAAGTGCTCGAATGAAACTGATATTTCACCGTGATGACTGCAATCTGGCTCACACTGAAATGAACATCGATCCACATTGCTTCGTAGTGCGTAGTGGAGTTCCCGCTCACAGCTTTTTCGTGTAACACTTATCCCGGCTCAATCAAAATGTCCAGAATTTAGATGTAGGACAACTGGAACTTTTCCTTTGATGCTTGAACGTGAAACAAGCAAAACGTTAACCAAACTTGAAAAACCCTTTCCGAGAAAGTTCGCCATGTTTTTTTTTCCCACGAAAATCCTCGAAAAATCAGTACTTAGTCTCGCTCGGCCAGATTTCTTAACTGGGGCGATCATAGAAACTCGGTTCCAGGCCTCGCTGCCAGCCCCCCCCTGAAAATACAGCATCTCAATTCAACCACCTGTATATCTAGCTCAGCAGGAGAAAGTTTAATGCTAGGTGTAACCCTGCTATGGCCTGGCCATTGCCAGAAATAATGGACATTTCACGCCCGTGATTAATTGTCAGCGGCATCTCATTTTCAAAATGACAGACAAAAACTATCGCAGTCAGGGAAAACGTGTTCCCTACGATATTTTAAAGAAGTTTAGCACTGTGGATCTGTTTTACGAAGAAAAAAGCGAGAAAAAAGCATCTTCAAAAAAAAAATTTAGGTATCTACCAAGGCGAGCGGCTGATAGCAAGAAAACAGGACGCAGATGTGCGTAAAACTTTACCTCACTAACACATGCATTCAGCCCCGTAGCTTTGAATAAACGTATCATTAACGAATGATGGTATCGCTCCATCCTTTTAGGGAACCAAATTTCTTGTAAAATGGAAAGGGTACAGCTCATTTGAGAATACCTGGGAAGCTATACTTTGTGGGCCGGTGTGTTATAATTTTCCCGCGTTTTACTTCTATTAAAACCAAGCCTGGTATGCTAATCGAGGACTTTTAGAAGCCTGGAACCTAGTTTACAAACAAAATGGCGACTGGGTGAAGTTTGGGTTTGCGAAGCTTTTCCTTTTGCGAGTTCAACCTAAATGGGTCGTTCACAAATATGGCCTCCATTACACGACTTAAGCTGAAAAACTGAGGGAAATATTGGCCCGTGGAAGTATGGCTTTTTAGGAAAGATCTTACATCGCAGAAGTTATAACGACTCGGGCAAATTTACTTCCTTGAAGGGTTTATCCCCTAATCGACGAGTGCTTCGCACGACTTCGGCAAGATTTTAAGACAATGTATGAAGAAATGGAGCGTACAACGAAGGATGAAAGTGGCAACTTCAGGAAGTAAGTAAACCTACTTTAAATTAGCCGTTTTTAATCTATATGAGAAGGTTACACAGTACTTATCATGTTTCGAGTCGGGCACCGGAGACCCGTAAGCTCACAATCGATATATTTGAACAAGTTTCCTTTTCTCCATACATTTTGTTATACGATTTCACAGCCATTATGGCCTGAGTGCGCACGCGCAACCGCCATCTTGACCCAAATTTCTGGCAATGGTTCCATCCATAGGAGAATAACAAGTCTATGTGGATTATTGGTGTGAAGTAAAAGAGTGGTGCACCCCATCCTAAGGAAAAATCCTGGATCCGCCCCTGTTCTGAAAACAATTATATTTTCAAATGTGATATCCTATACACTTTACTGTTCTGCTAGTATCTTACCGGTGCACGTTTTCCCGTCTCCAGTAAACCCAGCTTTACAGGTACAACGATAAGACCCGAAAGAGTTTTTACAATCGGCATTGACGTCACACACGGAGACAGAAGCACTGCATTCATTCACATCTAAAAAAGATGAAAAGCAAATCTTATTCAGTAAATTGGACCACTGAACAAAACTACGTTTATATCGTACTGCAACTAACGTAGGTGTTTAACGTTGCAAATTTAGAAACCTTTACAGTGCTTGTCGTAAGATCATGATCAATACAGGTGGAAAATTTTAATATAAGAAAAATGTAAATAGGAATTGAGATTGTCAGACGACTTCCTATATGTTCAATAAAAAATATATCAGGATTACCACTTTATTTTACTTTTTCCTTCTGAACACAACAGTTAAGTATGATGCACTACTGAGATAATTTAGTATTCTGCTACTCTAACCGGTGCATGTTTTTCCGTCTCCAGTAAATCCAGCTTTACAGCTACAACGATAAGAGCCGGGAGTGTTCTTGCAATCGGCATTGACGTCACACATGGAGACAGAAGCGCTGCATTCATCTACATCTGCAATGAAATGCAAAATCTTGCTTAGTCATATCACTTCGGCAACAAAACCATGATATTTCGTTTTGCACAGCATAGCACCAGTCGATAGATCCAAATGCTTTCAAAGATCACCCTTTAAATTCCCAGGGTCAATGCATGTATATCGCCTGAAAACTTAAACGTTTCAGTTTTAGGATCATCTCAAGCTCGCTTTAATAGCGTAGATTAATATATGCCCAGCTCAGCACCAGCAAATTTAATGTTGGGTGTAACCCTCCTATGGACTAGCATCCAGTCCATAAGAAAATAAAGTGTCTATGTGGTTTATTGGTCGTTTCCCCTCCTAAGAAAAATTTCTGGATCCGCCCCTATTCTAAAAACATTTTTTTTTAATGTGATATCCTGGACACTTAACCATTCTGCTACTCTCTTACCAGCGCAAGTTTCCCCGTCTCCCGTAAATCCAGTTTTACAAGAACAACGATAAGACCCGAAAGTGTTTTTACAATCGGCATTGACGTCACACACAGGGACAGAAGCACTGCACTCATTTACGTCTAAAAAAGATGAAAAGCAAATCTTATTCATTAAATTGGACCACAGAACAAAACTACGTTTATTTCGTATTCCAACTAACGTAAGTGTTTAACGTTGCAAATTTAGAAGCCTTGGCAGTGCTTGTCGTAAAGTCAATACAAAAAGTATAATACAAGAAGAATGCAAATAGGGATTGAAATTATCACACGATTTCCTCTGTTTACCAAAAAGTATCAGGATTACCACTTCTAAGCACAACACCCCTATTCTGAAACTATTTTTTTTTTAAATGTGATATCCTGGACACTTAACCATTCTGTTTCTCTCTTACCAGTGCACGTTTTTCCGTCTCCAGTAAATCCAGCTTTACAGGTACAACGATAAGAACCGCGAGTGTTCTTACAATCGGCATTGACGTCACACACGGCGACAGAGACGGTACATTCATCTACATCTAAAAAATACAAAACAAATTTTTTTTCGATAAATTGGAATACAGAACAAAACTACGTTTAAAGCATAGCTCCGGCGGCTTGAAGTTCCACCAAGTGGAGTCCCATACCCCAACAGGAAAGTAAAGGAAACCCATGAATTAATTTTCTTATGTTTGCCATGGCTAGTGGTATTTCTCGCAAGCGAGTGCGCACGACGACGATGACGACGTTGGACTCGCGCCACATGACGGCCATACGCCTGCTAATGGATTGACAGAGACATGCACCCTCGGTTTGTGGAGTCCTTTTGTGATACTGGAAATCCATGTTATGGTCAATTGACACCTGTCAAAACAAGGCATCCACATCGCGGGCTCAAGTTTTGAACTCGGAAGAGTTCACATCCTTTTTGCAAATTGGCCGCTGACCAATTGCTGGTTTTTTTTTAACTTGTTGTAAACAGAGTAGGCTTGTTTGAAAGCTTATTAAAGTGCACCTAACCCCATTCTTTTTTTTCTCGCTGAAACGAATCAACTTGTTATTTAAAATAATTTTGCGAAAAAAAATTTTGATTCGGATAAATCCTCGATTTTCTGTGCCCCGACGAAATCTCGAAAATAGCTCCAAAACACCGCCATTTTGTTGCACGACCGAGTCTGAGAAGAATGGGTCCAGCAGCTGGAGTGACGTCTACCCAGGAAGATCGAATAGCTCCCGTCCACTCATTTCCTTGACGAAAAGTGCGCAGAAATGCCTTCCAGAGGTGCTATCGGCTGTTGCAGCAATATCCCAGATTTAAAGAAAGACATAATAAACAATTTAATAGCGATGATCGGTCAATAGTAAAATAAAAACGTAAACGATGGTTGATTTTGTTGAATTATCGAACAAGCGAACTAACTCTGTGAGAACTATTGAAGAACTCTTAGTGGAATTTGCTCCGCAGACTTTCAAACGCTGTTTTCAAAATTTTCTGCTGAGAGCCAACCAGCAATTCGTAGAGATACTTACGACAACCTGTATCTTCCAATCCCACAGTTTTTATAACATATCCGGCAAAGTCGTGCGATAAATTACGAAGCATTACGACCGATAGATAAGCTTACTGATATGTAAACAAGTCGCAACTATACGCCGCCAACTAACACTTATTTCTCTTTCGATTCAGATAAAAGTTAAAGACTAATCCTTTAACATTACATGATATCTGAACAAAATTGTTAGACTCACAGAGTTTTTCGAAGGTTTGGAAGACAGCAGTTCGACAAAAATTCTGTGTAATAGTGTCGAAAATATGACCGCTTAGGGAGCATATCCTGTTCGCTTACCCGACGAATTTCACTGCAAGCATCGAGAAAAAAAATACATCCGGGTTATTTGCAGTTACGACTTAAGACGTGTAACAATGTGAAATCCGCGGTAATTGTATGAAATCATGATGCTACCTTCCGCCTTCCTTCCCGCAGCTTCAAAAATAAAGGTCCAAACAATTCTACGATTTCCAATCGCCGGATCGATGCCAGTGTTTTGGAGGTCATCACGTCGACTCGAAAACTGCAACACGTACTTCGTTCTTATAAACATGAAGCATTCCAGAAAGTAAATTACAAAAAAACATTCTCGCTAACGACAACTGTAGACGGGCTTTAAACACTCGTGGGAACCTTGTGCTTAGGTAAGGAATTTACCATCCAAAGCAGTCCTTGAGTTTTCTTCCCTGCTTTTCGTTTTCCTCCTCCTGCACTTCGTATCTAGCTTTCCATTCCTAATATACAAGCAGCTCGTCCGCAAAGAGGTCTTCCCCGTCGTCGCTTAAAATATTGTAAAGTGCTCTCAAATCATCTCCAAGCAGTGATTTCACAGTTGTCGAAGGTGCTCGATCGAAGTTTATTTCGGAGTCTTTCGAATCGAAACTTAACTCTGACTCCAGTGATGAAAAACAAATGATTTTTAAACAAAATTCGGACGTTTTAGTCCCAAAATATAGTGGAACGATTAATTTTGCTTTCCATTTTCTCGAGCAAATACAGAGAGCAGACTGACGGGCCATTGTGTTTGGTTCCTGGGTAGTAGTCATCAGCAACCGCCGCCCCAGACTCTCTACAACTTGGTCGTGCAACACTTCAAGCGCGACTTTGAGAGGGCATTGAAAATCGAGGATTCAAGCAAATTAAAAAAATTCTGCGCCCAAATGCTTCGAATAACAAGTAGATTCGATTTGGCGAAAAAAAAAAAAATTGGGCGTTAGGTGCACTTTAACACTAACCCAGGAAACTACAGGTTCGCAGAAAGAAACTGCTTATTGTATACAAATATTTTAATTTTTACCGCTTGGGTTGGAAAGATTGAGGACCTGGAGATAATTAAAACTCAAAACAAAATCGAAGCCCAAACAACGTAAACGTAAAATCGCCCGATAAAGCTACAAAACTCAAGTCAAAATACTCCCTTTTCTCGGTCTTTGGGTCAGTTTTGAACAATTTGGTCCAGGAGCTACGCTTTTAGTTTTGGCTAAATCTCTATATAATCTTACTGCAACTAACTTAAAGTGCCCCTGTGACAACTTTTTTTTTTTTCCTTTGGATTTCAAAACTATGTCAACTAAACACTAGGTGACCAAAGTTTTAATCCTTGATTTAAAAAAGGCACCTGTTTATTTTAACTGGAACTTTCCTATTTAATGATCCGCCATTACTAAATTTAAGTTCTTGAGAGAGCTGGATCGAGGAGAAAATGACGTCAAAGGCTCACTAGTTTAAGAATGCAATGCGTGTGTACGCTGCAGAATTAATATGCAGCACGGGAGTTTTGGGCTTTCACACTTTTAAACTCGTACTTTGCATACATAATAAGCTGCGTTCACACGCTGAAATTTTAAGCTGGTGAGCCTTTGACATCACTTTTCCCAGTTCCAACCCTCTGAGGTCAAATCGGTCAGGTTTGAACGTGAGTAATGGCGGATCGTGAAATCCAAAACTTTCACTCAAAGTAAACAGCCTTTGGATAAAAATGAAAGGTCAGAATTTTGCCAGTCAAGTGTTAAGCAGACACTCTTTCAGAATCTCAAGAAAAAAAGGAAGTGACTTTTTTGGGCACTTTAAGTGTTTAACGTTGCAAATTTAGAAACCTTAACAGTAATTGTCGTAAGATCAATTCAGATGAAAACATTATATTTAAGAAAAATTCCAATCGGAATTGTGATTATGAGACGAGCTCCTCTGCTTCAGGTAAAAATATCAGCACCATCAATTTTATTCTACTTGTTCTTTCTGAACATAACACTCAAGTATGACGCACTAGATACTTAAGAGCGTGTCCGTGTAAGAACCGACCACTCAAATTTTCGTGGAAAATGGATTGCCTTCATTTTTTCTACACAAGTCAAGCAACATATGCAATGAACGAAAATGGCCTTTATTTTGATAGATTCGCTTTTTTAATTTTTTGAGGAATTTTTTTTTTACGCACCCTGAAAACCACACAAACCGGCAATTGAAACCCCAAAACTTGGGGGTTACGCTATGCTTGCTCAAACTTCGCACATTCGATGAAACAACCTAATTCTTTCAGAATTACTGCATACTTTTTTCTTCTTTCCACACAACTAAAAACTATCTGCTTATCTTAAACGCAAGCAAAGTTATGACGTCTTAAAGTGATCCTCTTAAAGGCGTCTCTGACATCTTTGCTGACATAGCCTCCAAACAAACAGATTTTTTTCAAAAGTGGGACCTCTTCATGAATGATGACTGTTATCAGCGTAATGTACTAAGCCTAAGCTACAATTATCTGTATTAAAAGTTGTGGGCACTGATAATTTGAATACGCAAAAAATTCAACAAAGTAGCGGAAATTTCCAACAATTTGTGTGGAAATGACGAATGTCATCCGTTGACTAAAATGCGGTTTTGAGTTTTTCAGCGAACTTTTTGACATTACCTGATTAAATTTATTGAGTTTTAACGCTTGGAGAACTCGATGAAACTTATATTACGCCAAAATATCGGGAAATCTCTCAAGCTTCACGTTTCTTTTGACTGAATACTACCTATCGTCATCACGACCGTTCCGTCACGCATCACGCATTCTTGGTTGAAGAAGGCGTTGATTTAAAATGTCTTATCCTGATAGAAATGAGCAGCCTTTTATGATTATTTCATACTTTTTCAACACCTTTTCGTTTTATTTTCTTGTTTCTTTTTATAAGAATGCTTTAATATTAATTTCAGTTGAGTCATCGCCGAAGCCGGTAGTGTAAACAGTTGGAGTCAATGTCAACAACATTCGTTCGCTAACTCACATTTGACCGCCCGGGAGACTCTTTTCGCTAATAATTACAGTTGCTAATAAATCAGGAGAGCTCATAGAGAGATTTTTATCCTAACTGATATCCGAAATGGACCTTTTTACCGATACCATGCCTTTCCGATACTTCTACAACAAATATGCCTAAGAAACCGCTTAATTAATTTGATGCCGAGTAAATCGAGTAACATTATACTGTGTGCGAAGTCTCACAAAGACAAGAATTCGTATCAAACGCATAAAACTATGGCATCCCAGACTTGCCAATTTTTAAAAAAGTATAGGGTATACTAGATTAAGACAGAGTTTCCTCTTCATAGTATTCTTAGAAAAACCAATTTTGACACCTGAATAACTCGGACACGCAGTTTTGTGCAGTTCGCAAACGATTTCCATGGAAGCCAGCAGAGCATTGCACAGCTAAATCCACTACTTTTAATAATTTTTAAATTTTTTAACTTCCACACAGTCGTTTTGCTTTCCTGTCAAAGTTTTACAAGGGGAAATATAACCAAGAATCAACCACATCCACTTGCTATTGTCTAAAATGGGGCTCGCGGCATTGCTTTTTTGGTTTGATGTTTAGGGAGATGTCAATTTTATTGCTTCATTACTCTGGTAATAAAAGTCATTC
>JAHPZR010015277.1:5000-14826 GCA_019787425.1 Platygyra sinensis | reverse complement strand
GTTAATGGAGCATATGAATATAGGCCTTTCTCGATTATGCTAGTAAAACTGGCATTTAATGCTACTAGAAATTCTTGCATAAAGCCAAAAAAAATGCTAAAATAATGCCTGATTTCTATAAAAAATGCCGCTTGAATTCCAAAAAATGCTTTGTTTTATTTCAAACAAAACGTACAAACTCTTACATTATATGCTCATATCAACAACAGGTGATACTTAATAATTGTTTGTTTATAAAACTTGGGGTCAGAATTAAAACTTTTCCAGCCCACAGCCACTAAACAGTCATCTTGGCTGAGCAAGAGAAAGAGTTACCTGCTGACCACCCATACCGTTTTTTTCCGTTGGTGTTAGTACGTCATGTAATGGAAACAGACAATCTACACACACAAGTAACACAACACAAGCACCCAAGTAACACAACGCACAAACAGTCGAAACAGACAGAAAACAATCAAAATTGTAAAACTTTAGGATTATTTATCCTTCTGAGTGCTGAAATCTGGATCACAGTCATGAAAAATGACAGAAAATGCTAGCAATTCTTTTTTAAGAAAAAACGAAAAAAATGCTAGTTTTCCCAAAAAATGCCGAAAAAAATGCTAGCATAATCGAGAAAGGCCTACGGCCATGTTGGTGTACCAAATTAAACCAATCATGTGGGAGTTCAACTCTTTTCTTATGTAAACACTTCCTTTTGTTCCAACAAATTTGCATGGCTGCTGGACACGTGAGTGAATACGCTCGATACACTAGTTAGCGGATATGAGTCGTGGTTACATATATATAGCTAAGTCAGTGGTCTTAGCTTTTGTGTATGTCGACAGTAAATATCACTAGAACTAATACCAGGTTTTGTGAACCAGGTACTCTGCGCATCACACGCGTAATTGTGCCTGGACACCCGAATTGGGTACTGCATATGCAGGTGCCAGAACGACTATTTTATTTAGCCGCTTACGGTACAGTGTTAATTGTTCTTTCTCTGCAGTTTTCTTAATATACGGTAACTGCCTGGGGGTAATGACTACGGTTCACTGGAAAGTGAAAATACACATCCCAGATTTAGATTGAAAACTACAAATAACCCAAAACAGTGGATAACGTTGAAGGCGCGCTCCGATTGTCTAGTCAAACTCCGAATATCCCTTGCTATTTACCTACGGGCAACTCGGGAAAAAATGGCGTCCCGGTTTGAATTCGTGAAAAGTGAAGATATCATCCAAATTAATTTTTTGTGGTGTATATTATCTCACTGTTTAAGTGTAGTGTCGATGGCTAGCGGCGAATAGTTGTTAAATATTACTTATAAGTTATGTCTATCAACATTGTATCTGAAAACGGAACACACGCCTATATGGCAGGTGTGGCAAAGAAGATAGTAACCTCACTCCCTACTTTGAATGATGCTTTTTTTAGCCCACAGACACCCAAAAATATTCCTTTTTTTGTAGAGTCCAGTGCTATGTCAAAAGCTAAGATTCTAAAATAATTGTCCGCGTATGACTATGACAACACTTTAATGATTATAGATAGTCCAGTTTTTTGCGAAATTTACTCGTTCCAAAAAAAATATTTCCTTCATAACATGTTTAAGACTGTAATCACTATGATCTAACCACGCATTGAAAGCACTTAACGGGTGAAATGGATTTAGCATCTGCCGCCCTGATGATGACTTACACTGAAAATAAGTAAAACTCCCTCATAAAATACTAAACACTTCTTTTAAGTCTTACCCCTAGTCTGGACGTCTCCACGACTAATTAATCACTGTCCATTGCCAAATTTAGGTGATTTATTTAGGTGTTTGGTTGTTTCTTAGCCATCATATAAGAGACTAAATCTAAGTTGAGGTATGTCTGTCAAGAAACGCAGATGAAAAACAACTGCCTGCAAAATGGTTTTAATAAAATGCTTTCAGAAAAGTGCAATAGAGCACTTGCTCCGATGTTTGAATTTTTTAAAATTTTCAAGCAAGAATGGTATC
Organism: Platygyra sinensis; assembly: GCA_019787425.1. NCBI lineage: Eukaryota > Metazoa > Cnidaria > Anthozoa > Scleractinia > Merulinidae > Platygyra > Platygyra sinensis. Next base: position 12,836 of record JAHPZR010015277.1, on the reverse strand, counting down.
GTCACTGAAAAGTAATCAAGTACTCGGGATAAGATTGCCAGTCGTAAAACACGACAAAGATTCGCGGGTTAGCAGTTTGATCCACCACGCTATCGTATGTGTCTGTGGGATCGTTTAGGTTCCTTGAAGGAGGCGTAAGAAGGCCCTGTCTTCCATCTGTGTACTCACCAACAAGGACTCTAGTGAGATACATGTATCGAAATCCACTACCATCTGGCGGTGAATACGTAGACCTGGCTGAGTAAGAGGCATACAATGCAAAGTAAACTCCATTTCCATACACGGTCCCTAGAAGAAACAAACTAACGGTCAGTGGAATACTTGGAGTCGATTATAATCTCGTCGCAGACAAACTTTGCTTACCAGTAAAAATTAATCGCAGGTCTGCTACTAACACTACTGAAACCATCGACAGACAGAAAAAATGAAGGAATCATACTGCACTGGTTAAAGCCTGAACAACAGTCAACCAAAACAAACAATTGTTTAAGATTGTATCCTGTACCTGGATCGTACTACACCCCCTCTAAAGACGTCTTCCGCCCTAAAAACACACGGTCTTCACATGCTTAGTACTTCCCTGTGATTAACTTTGATTAAAATCTACAATACAGTACATAATACTTTTTTCCTTAATTATTTCTGGTCATATATAGACCTTTATCACACAGCGGCCATTTTGAGTCCCATGAGAACAAAAAGCTTTGTTTTTGCCCATCCAGCCTCGCACTGGATGAGAGGTGGGACAGGCAAAATCTTTTGTTTTAGCATTGCATGATAAAGTTCTATGCTCACCTCCCGATAAGGCGAGACCTAAATAATTCGATTTTTTTTTAAATTTCCTTTAATTAGCTAGTCGTCTCTTACCGTTTTTTCCATGAAAACTTCTGTTGAAGCCTGTGTGATTTACAAGCTGACGTTTAACGCCTGGAGTTCCGTGAAAAAGCCACTGCTCATTGCTGCCCTTTCCCTCCTCCATTTTCTGCTTTCTAATTGCATATGTCCTATACAGAACTGGATTTTGGACTCGTTCGATCTTTACAATTGGGTTCCTGCATGTTTTCTGGAATCTAGCCTGGACGTTTTGGTACTCCTGCACATCTTTTGAAGAATCCAGTTGATAAAGATGCACGGTCGTTGCATTACCTTGTGGATCCTTTGGTTGAACAGTCCAGTAATTTGGTACTTGGATACCTAAAAATAGGATTTGCAAAGCGTGTTTTTGTTTGCAGCTTTGGTTTTAACCTTAAAGCAAAGATAAGTTTATCTCGTATTCCTTATAGGTGTGTAGTCCGGCTTAAAGTGTATGGTCTAAAAATTCTTAGAATAGAGCCGGCCTTCAAAGTTTCTGTAGGTAGCAGCCCACACGTAGCAATCGCGTAGGCTACCTGAGCTTAAAATAAGGGTAGCACGAAAAATAATTTAAACTATGCCATTTGCGAGCGTTATGAGCCCTAATTCAGCTTTACTTAGACGAACCATGTTAGGTTCGAACCACATCTCAGACTGACTGTAATTCAAACCAGACATCCCAGGTCACCCAGACAACTCAAAAGAGCTTGCTAAATATAGTGTCTAGAAAAACTGGGCCAAAGGAAGGGACAAGATTGCTAGAATGTGAGGCTGTTAGTTGTCTCAGTGATAAAGATAAACCAGGAAAGTCTTGCACAACGTTAAACAGAAAGGAACCAAGCTCTAAGACTAAGGTCGACTTAAATCTGACGGGTGAGTCATAACCACTCTGTGAAAGACAAGCACTCCATCTGTAAGAGCAGCTAGAAAAGAGACACTTTAGGCGACACTTTTGGTACTCCTGCACATCTTTTGAAGAATCCAGTTGATATAGATGCACGGTCACTTTTTACCTTGTGAATCCTTTGGTTGAACAGTCCAGTAGTTTGGTACTAGTACTGGGACACCTAAAAAGGAATGTGCAAAATGTGTTTCTGTTTTCAGCTTTGGTTTTAATCTTAAAGCAAAGATAAATTTATCTCGTATTTTGCTTAATATTTCGCTTACCGCGAACAAACACTTCTGATATTGCTGTCCGTTTTTCGTGTCAGATTTGATGCACAATTCCACCGGCTATGTTATAAAACAACATAATTTGGTTTTATCAACTGGGTTGAAAATGTGAATTGGCCATCTTAAAGGGATTCGGAAGCTGACGTTTCGAGGGTCAGCCCATCGTCGGAGCGAATCGAGAAATTGTGGGTTGTGTCTGGTTTATATACAAAAAGATGGAACTACGCTATTGGTTGGTGCCTGGCAACGTGAGAAACAACAGAATAAATTAGTTGAATGAAAAGCGTTCGTTGATACCGTGAGGATTAAGAAAACCGATTTGGAAAATAAACTTTTGTTCAAAAAGTTTGCTCCTTTCCGTTCCTCTTTGATGTAGGGAGAGGCCGCAGACTAACCCTATGTTGCTTAGAATGGTTGGGCAGATTAAAGTGTCTAGCGACCGGTTTAGATGCGTTTTTGTCGTCTTTCTCTACGTCGCGAAGGTGTTCTAGGAATGGGTCGCCTAGCCGTCTCCCTGTTCCGCCGATGTATAACTTTTTGCAAAGAGTACAAGTTATACAGTAGATGACATGGCTGAGGTACAGTTAAAATGATCAGTGATCTGAATGGATCGTTCGGGTCTCGACAATTTCTGGGCGTTGCAAATGAAAGGATTTGCAACGTGCGCGTACGCACTTAAAAGTTCCGGGTTGATCACTTATTTGGAATGCACTTCCGACTAAAAAGTTATCTATGTTTTGGTCGCGTTTGAATGAAATTAGCCTGCGAACAGGCTCCCAGCGAGGTCGGGAAAAAAAAAATTCGGCGAGCGAGTGGAAGTCGGAGCGTCGTGACTCAGCGAGCTAAGCGAGTGGGAAGCGGGGGAGCCTTTAACGTACCGTTCCGCCCCTTGGTGATTAGCCTGTTACATATCTGTCAAGGAGGTAATTAAACCTGTCAAAATTGATGGGTTTCCCCGCGCTGATGAATCGGCTTTTTATAACAATCTACCGTCAGTAATTAAATAAAGTAGACAGGGCAAACACGACTCCTACGAGAAAAGGAGAAAACTAGAGCCGTTAGATCGTGCTAGGCGGCAAATTTTAAGAGTTCTACAATCAGACCTAAGCCGAACAATGGCATATACAACACGCAACATAGTCGACAGACTTGATCGTAATGAGTTAAATTTAAATCCTGTGGTACTAGAACAATCAAAGGAGAAATAAACCTATACATCGAGCTCAAGGAACATAAGCTCGACCAGATACCTGCAAGAAACATTAAAATTTCTCTAGATAAGCCTATAGCTTTCTCGAAGTAAACCTACGGCGTCTCTGAAGGAAAACGTAGGAGGGCAAATATGACACCCGTGGTAAGAATCTACCTACTGTACTTGCAAACAGTTCAAATCATAGCCGGGCCCGGCGTCACAATATAGAATGCGAGTAAGCAACACGTTCACTGTAAATGTCATATTTTAAAAGCAAATACTTGGAGACTTAAAAAAAAATCTTGCAATAGAAATGAGCCAAAACAATACACTAACACATGGCAAATTATAGGTGTCAATAAACTCAACGAAGCAACACGCAGATAACATTACAACACAATACGAAATGCCTGTCATATACAAGAGTTAAGCGACAAAAAGGTCGAAAGACCGAAAAATAAACGACAAATCTACAAATGGCACGAACCGTAAGAGTCGTGTGTCTATTTTATTTACCATCATAGACGCGGCAGCAATTGAAAATTAGGCTCTTCCCGAGACCAGTCGGTAGAATTCCGAGAACATCGCGCTTCTACGCCACAGTTTCCATGCATAGCTTCTGCTCACGTTTCAAACCAGAGATGTGACGAAAATGTTGCAAAGAATTGCTCAATGCTGCTTCAAATTCGTCGTCAGTGAACTGTGCATTGCACGCGGAAGCCGTTGTTAACGGTCTCGGCAAGAATTATGCTAATTTACAAGCAGTTGTCAAGATCTGTCAATTATTTATCTCAGAGCTGTCAACAGTCATCAATTCAACCAATCAGATTTTGATACCAGGAGCTGGTATCATGAAACGGCGGCATCAGTGGAATGTCTACAGGCTCCCCTGTGCACTCCCTCCTCACCAGACCTCGGCTCGTCCCGCTCGTCCTAGACTACACTCGCGTCTATCTCGCCCAAAACCCAACCGAACCGGGACCCTGTTCGCAGGCTAACTTAAAAGTTCCGGGTTGATCACTCATTTGGAATGCACTTCTGACTAAAAAGTTACCTATGTTTTTGACGCGTTTGAATGAAATTAATGGAGGTTGCGAAAAGACTCTTACGCGTCTTTCGTGCTCTCCAAACTTCCCACATGCTGCATAACTCGATAGTGCACGCTAAAGCATGAACCAATTGCTAATTAAAACTCTGCTAATTGTTAAACTTCACGAGAAATGAAAAATTTAATTCAGTTTACTTTGGCGAACATTGACAACTTTAAGGAGCTTGCTAAATATACTAGCTATATAGCTTTTCAGAGGTTTTAAATGCAGTTAGAAGAGACAAAATCGCTAGAATGTGATGCTGTTCGATGTCTTAGTTATAAAGATAAACCAGGGGAGTTAAGTCTTACAAAAAGTTTAATAGAATGAGATACTTTCTGCACAAACTTTTCATCATCAATTTACATGATAGCATTGTCTGAGGAAATTTCCTTTTGTCTTTGAGTCAATCATGATCTAAAAATTACGATGTGTAATTTGCTCAGGTGTTACACTTTTTGCACTGGTGTTACACTTGAACTGCAATGCTCTCAGCCAATCAGAATCGAGTAATTTTTTCATGTATATCATTATGCACCTTATAATCCATCTAACAATAATTACTCGATTCTGATTGGCTGACCTATACATATTATCTCATTAAGCGGCTTCACACAGCAAACTAAAGTTGACAAACTCGTGTTCGTAAACTCAAGTTGGTGTGTGTGAACGGCAGAAAAAAAGTCGGTAAACAAGTTGGCAAACTGTTGGCGACAAATAGAACTTGCCTCTATTCTCGCCAACTTTTTCACCAACTTATTCGTGTTGGTAATTGTCAACCAACCAAAACGAGCTCTATTCGAGCGATTTATTTGCGTGACACTTCACAAAATGGGGGACGCAAGTCAACACTTTTTAAATTTATCGAAGCGGTTCACAATTATCGGGCTGTTCGGGACGTTTGATTTAAAGCCTACAAAGATATACTAAAAACAAACAAAATAAAACGGAGGAGCGCACAGACAATTATTTCTCCACCACTTTCCGTTTCTTCTCTTATTTTCCTCTGTTTCACTTTTGTATGTCACTGCCACTACACTAATGTGTTTCTTATTTGACGCGAGTTTGACGTGTGAAGGAAAGAGTTTGTCATTTTTTTGAAGTTTTCCAACACGAGTTTGCCGTGTGAAGGCCGCTTAAGGGGGCACTGTCACAGTATTTTAGCGTCATTTTACAATGCCGAAATATGTTCCTGCATCAATAATGGAAACCCAAAAATAATGATGCAGTTTTGTTGCCTAGGAATTTATCACTATACCGAAACCATTTATTGCTGCCTATCACTTAGCATGGCAAAGATGGAAATGGATTGAAATTTGAAAACACTAGCCAGTTTTTTCAAATTCTAGAGCCATTCCTTGAAAATATTGCCAGAAATTCATTATGGTTTGCTCTCGGAGCCACCATTCGTTTGACATGTTTCTGTTAGTACATTTGAGCATTTTGGGAACGAGTAAAGGTACCAGGTAAAGATTTCAGCAACGAATGAAGCTGAAAACAGTTAAACTCCTGTGACAGTGCTCCTTTAACATTTTAATTCTCAACCTAGTGCTTACCGTCTAGAACTGCCAGTTGCCTTTGTAACCGTTAAAGTAAACGGGCTTCCTTTGATCGGCTCCTCTCTTACTTTGATGGACACACTGAACTTCCCAGCAACCTTTGGTGTGTAAGATATAGAATAATGGCCATTTTTCCAGTCCCCCACAACAGAGCGAATGTCTTCAGTTCCCTTTTGATTGGATTTCATTTCCACTGTGACGTTGTCGATCTCACTATAAGTTGTATGGCCTTTTGAATCATTTGTTGTTACTGTAAATGCGCCTTCTTTGCCTTGTGTACCTTTGGTCAGTCCATTTCCCGATGCGACAGACAGTGACGGCTCGGTGTTGGTTACATACAGCTGTCCTGGAGCGAAATTTAGGTACAGCGCATCATCTGAAATGTACTTAAACTCAGGATAAGTAAGCACCGGCAAAACGTCCTCGCCAATCCTTCCATCAAGCATTTGTTTTATGTTCAAAATTTCCTGTAAATTATTCTGTTGAATAGCATTTGTGCTTTGGGCAGAGACGTTCTTCATTCGTTGTATCTTTTCGGTTAGCTTGGAAAGCTCCTTGGAGTATTCATCATTGCAACTTGACTTCTGTGTCTTTAACAGTTCCGTCACGCTTGATTCATGTTGGCGGATCGAATTTATGCAGGATTGCGCAACCCTGTGGACTTCTTTCGTCGCTTGCTCGATACTTCTGTTTACTAGTGCTCTTCGTTTCTCCAGAAACAATGCGTAGCTGTTTAAACGAGAACTTTTCGCTGAAAGCTGCCTCATCTTCCTTTCAATGTTGGCTTTTTCCTTTTTTGCTCCCTCTTCAAGCGAAATGATGCTGTGAGAATTCCGGTTACGATGATCCAATATGGCGCAATGAGAACACATGCAAATCTCGCACTGTTCGCAGTAAAACTTGACTTTTTCCTTATGGCGCTCGCAAAACATCATCCCATGATCTCCATTCTTGCTGTGGGTTTTCAAAATATCGATCAGATTTTTATATGTAAGATTGGATGGTAGGCAGTCGATGTTGTTGTTAGGACATTCAGTTCTCTGTCGACAGTTTGGGCAAGTCAGCGCTCCTCCATGATGTTGCCGTAACCAACTCTCCAGACAGGATTTGCAGAAAGTGTGTTGACAATGAAGAACTTTCGGTTCGTTGCTCTCGCTGAACTGCTCTTGACACACTGGGCATTCTATTTCCTTCTTAATGTCATCATAAAAGCTTCCACTCTGAGCCATAATGGCTACTGATTTAACAAAAATATTTACGAAAAGCGGAAGTCGTCGCCACGATCAATATTCTCGTTCCCAGAGCCCATAGTGTCTTTTAGTCTATGTATCCTGGGATAGATAAACAAACGTCGTCGAGTGTAGCGTTGCAGTTTTGTCCTGCGTGGCAGACATGTCCAACACCTTTCGACTAATCATATGTGATGTTGTTTCTACCAATGAAAATGCGTTGTGACTGTGTCTTCTGAGATTATTTTACTCGGGGACGGGATGGTGTTTGCGCATGAAAGCTCGAAACCTATCGAACCCTGTGATTTTTAGGGTGAGATGAGGGTGTCTTGTTGGATCTTTCTGCACGTTCCGAAACACATCTACAGCTGCCTTTGAAGGTTAATATTGTTGGTAAGGAGATATGAGAAGTGTAATGTATTGTATCATAGTTAATAGAGGGGAATGGTTATGAAACTCGACAAAGTTCTTTGTTTTAGGTTATTGTTCGCTTTTTTGGCTTTGACGGTGCACAAAATACAATAGTTGTTTACTCCGTTCTGAGAAACTAACCAATAGAAACGTGTTGGTTACATAATTCATGCATAGTGTATGAGGGCAAAACAAAAGATTGTGCACTGTCGTGGACCTTCCAACATAAATCTCGCCATCTTTGTTTACCCCTTTGATGTTTGCCGGGTTCATAACCAGTCCCCTATATTAACTATGATTGTATATTAGAAAACAGTCCTAAGAAAGCACGC
>JAHPZR010015277.1:0-2500 GCA_019787425.1 Platygyra sinensis | reverse complement strand
AATGATTTCCATCAATGTTAAAGGAAGCTTAAATCAAGCTCCTGGGCACAATCATGAAAACACATAATGTGCAATACATTTCCCTGAAAATTCTAAAAATATTTCAATTAAAAGAATAGGTCACCATGCTTATAAAAGAGATATCATGTACCAGTCTTGCCCTATTATATATTTTGTCAGTTCTAGTAATATTCATGACATTGTCCTCATTAATTATTTTCATTACTTTATATTACATTTTGCAATGGCTGGAATAAGTAATATTTAAGAATGAACTTTGATAGGCATGAAGTTTTGAGCATAATGAAGTTGTGCAAATATAAATAACTTATGGAACAGAATCAGCCCTGGCCAAAGGGAGTCAAGTAGAAAACTTGGGTCTACTTGCGACTCTGTTTGGCCAGGGCTTGCATGCACTTGCATTGACTTGCGATGACTTGCGTTCACTTTGGTCAAGATCAAATCTGCACGCAAGTCAAAGCAAGTTTTTCACCGTTTGGCCACCCAATCCAAGTCAACACCAGTTGAGTGATGTCCATTAACCTATTATATTAGCCATTGAAATTCAGGATAATTAAACAATTAGGGAGGGGAAAACTTTTTGTTTCTGCCCTTTCTTCTAATTTTTATTTTCAAGGATTTCTTTTATCACTTAGTAAATATGATGTAGTTCTCACCACCTAAACTTTGCTACTAGAGATTCAGTCTGTTATGTTTTGGTTTCATTGCTAGTTAAAAGAGACTTTAAAAGCCTAGGTCTTGATAAGATATTCATACTCCTGCAGTTAATTGTTTCTGTGTTTCTTTTAAATTCCCCTTTACTTGGGAACAGCTTTTTTTCGTCAAGCCTGTATGTTATTTTAAAACAGTCAGTGATGGGCTTAATATATGATTGCATATGTGTGATTTTTTTGTTTAGTTATAATGCTTTGAATTTCTGTTTTAGTGGTAATGGATGAGGATCAGGGGTTGGAGGAGGGATTAAAACATACATAATCCAAAGAAAGTCCTCATAGAGAAGAGACTAGGGATGGTAAGTATCACCCTTTACTACATGTACATGTATAAATTAAACAAAAACCAATAGCTACTCTGGTCCTGTTTTGCTCTTATCATGAGAAATCTGGACCAAAACATGGCAACAAAGTATCTCTCCACTCACAAAACAACAGGAATATTTGAAAATCACCCAATAATGCATTGCTAGCTCAGTATTAAATAAATTTACAAGTAAATCATGCATGCCACTGGATTGTGCCTCTGTTAATACCTTGCTGATTTCGGCATGTACTAAAACCCGAAACAACAAAACGAAACGCCTGAAACGAAACCACCGAAACAACCAAAACGAAATGACCGAAACGAAACTAACAAAACGAAACGGCCAAAACGAAACAAGCGAAACGACCGAAACGAGCAAAATTGTAAGTAAATAAATGAGAAGATTAAAAAAGATACGACCTTGAACTCTGTCACGTTACTATTGCAGCCTGATCTCGCACCTACAATACGTGTGTGACATCGTGACATCACAAATTCTCGCCAGGCCTGCCGGTAAAGATGAATGTGCACAAGTACGACGAGCACGAAAACATCGAGAAAAAGGTGGATGTTTTTCATATTTTGAATGGTATTCTAGCTAAATCAAGAAATCTAATATTCTAAAAAAGGTTTCCTGGTCGTATCGTGGATTCGTAGGTGGTGGCAAATGGTCTTTATAACATAGCTAGCAGAGCCACGCAATCAAATTTAGTATACGTAAGCGTGCTTAAAATCCCGATGGTGCACTCTCGCGCTGATGGCGTGAGCAAATCGCTTTGCCAGAAAATTTTTTTTTCGCGCGAGCGGCCATTGTTAGCGTGGGGAAAAATATTCAGATATTTCGCGACAATAATGGATAGAAACAGAGACTCCACCCACCAGTCCCAAAACAAAGACAATTTCCGACCTTTTCTCTTGGGCTGGAGTTCTTAAATGAGGCAGAAAAAGAGAAAAACAACGGAACAGGAGACTCAGCATCGGCGCCATCACGATTCGCTTCACTGTTCGAGGGTGAAATGCAATTTTGACAGAAAGACACTCTGGTAAAACCAAACAAGTTACAAACTGGTCTGTTTCATCCTTCAAAGGTAAGCTTAAATTTTTCCGTTTTGAAATTGTTAAATATGAAACTCGAGCTTTCAAAAGAAAGATTGAAATAAAACCAATTCCTATTTTGTTTATTTCGCTTACCGCGAACAATCACTTCTGATATTGTTGTCCGTTATTCGCGTCGGATTTTATGCACAATTCCACCGGCTATGTTATAAAACAATTGGTTCATGCTTTTAGCTGTGCACTATCGAGTTATGGAGCACTTGGGAAGTTTGGAGAGCACTCAAGAAGCTAGAGTTGCCCTCGGCTACGCCTCGGGCAACTCTTACGCTTCTTTCGTGCTCTCCAAACTTCCCGCGTGCTCCATAACTCGATAGTGCACGCTAAAGCATGAACCAATTGTTAA
>JAHPZR010015276.1:0-12500 GCA_019787425.1 Platygyra sinensis | reverse complement strand
GCCGGGAACACGCAATTCGTACATCTGAGAGCAACCACTGTTTATGAATCTTCGATCGAACTGAAAAGACACTCAGCAGTCAATTTACGAAAGAAATCCTGTAAGGTAAATGCAATTTTTGTACATAGCGGTTGCATATCTCCGTTCAGAGTCAAGACATAATTACAAGGTCAATATTGCTTCGTGTCCTACCCCTCGAAAAATCAGTTTTGCTCGAAGACCGAACTGCAACGGAGTTTAGTTACCAGTCTCAAGCTGCGTGTTTTTAGATAGAATGCATAATATGATTGGCTCAGTATTTCACATTACGTCAGACGACATGTCTGCCACAGAGGACATAACTGCAATGGTACAAATAATTGCTCCAGGGCCCAGATCTTTCGCCGCCGCGCCGCCACGAAAGAGAGTCGGGAAAGAGAATCCTGGACACTAGTTTGTTCAAGCGATGTCCATGCTTGCTATCAGGAGCAAAAGCATTCAATTTTTATCTTTGTGTGTTCAGTGGTCGTTATTTTTTATTTTATGTAGCCATCGCTAGAAATCGAAAACATAAGAGCCGGCTAATATTGGTTGAGGTTTTCGCTTAGCGTTGACAAGGAACTATGAATTTCCGTTTTTATCATGATCAGTTATCACTTCCGCGCTTCATAATTTTAGAAACAATATTGTTCATAGCAACAGATCATATTCAAGGTGTGCACTCAAACTTTCGCACAATATGCATGACGTCAATATACTATCGTGCTTCACTTGCACAATTTTGCATTTGCTAACTAGTCTAGAAATATACATCTTGTAAGCTTTGCGTTCGCATTCATAGGTCAACATTACTTACTGGACAGAAGTCAGTAATTAGGTATACAGCGTAGACCAATAAATGTCCAAATTTCTGAAGCAAAGCAAGCACATTCGAGATGAATGTTTGGATCTATTGGAAACGTTGCAAGAACTTCGCGTACAGTTGCTGCATGTTCTTTTACCACGGGGATACGCGAGGAAGATTTTCAGACAATTTTAATGCAATACATCGTCCTTAAAGATACCATTATTTCTATGGTAGAGAACTTGGATGCCGTTCGGGGATACATCATTTGTCAAGATGATAACTAGGATGAAGCTGTTGAGGACTAACGAGAACTAATTTCCACAACAACAAACGGCTCTTTTAGGAGCCACAACGTACAAGAAAGTCTTGATCAATGACTATGCTAGTTTAACTTTTCTTAAAAGCCTTATTTGAAATGAATTATTTCATAGTTCGCGACCAATGCGAATTTTTTTCCTTAGAAGGGGGGGCTGGGAATTCGAGGTTGTGCAAAAGTTTTCGTCACTGGTTTATGGTGGCCTATGCGTGCCATAGGAAAAAGCCGTCGAATGACCATACATTTGTGGATCTTTTTATTTTATTTCTGATTTTTTTTCATTTTTTTTTATTTCAATGACTAATTATTTTCATCTTTGTTTTTTTTAAATTTTTTTTGATTTTTTCTTTTTCTTTTTTTTCTTTTTACATTTTTTTATTTGTATTTTTTATTTATTTATTTATTTTTTTTTTATATATTTCAATTTCGTTTTAATAATTTTACTTTTTTTTATATTTCCCAGTTCTAATGTATACTTAAAAAAATAAATTATGAGTGTGGCCTATGAGTGCAGTAGCCGAAAAAAAAAAATAAAAAAAAAATAAAAAAATGTGAGTGTGGCCTATGAGTGCCATAGCCGGAAAAAAAAAAAAAAGTCGGCGGCCTATGTGTGCCATAGACCAGGGTGCATTGCGATGCCCATGCAGATGTGAGATCCAATATGGCGGAGGCACGGATAACAACTAGCGGCTAAATACAGGAATGGCTCCGACCTGTAATTGGATGATAAAAATAGTAATTAGTTAATAAGTTAATGCTTGACTCCAAGTGACACTTTTCACTTCCATTGACTCTCAAAGGTTGCGTGTATTTATTTTTAGCTTTTTGAGCCGTTTGTTCTGTTTATTGCCGCGAAAATCGCGTTAATCGTTCACATTTGCATAAATAATTCAAAAAGCAATTAAGGCAGGCAAATCCATCTACTTACATCGCTGGAAATGAATTCTTTGCGTTGTATATATATGGGAGACAGAATCGTCTCTATTGCTGTCTCGATTCCTTTCAAACGCGACTTGGCCTCGGAGCGATTCCTGTATTTAACCGCTGTACAGGAATAGCTCCGAAAGCTGATTAGCCGCCACGTTTTCTTCACTGAACGCTGGACTTTCTTCTGTCTCTTTGGGAGATCCACCTCAGAACAGCAAAACAAAGTTATAGTCGATTGACAAGCTATAATAAGCCGTTTTGCTTTTCTCGGTAGCAAAATATGACATTCAGAATAGCAAACAGCTGTCTTAGTTTTCCGGAGGGATTCCTGTATTTAACTTCTGCCGTGACGAATGTACAGGAATAGCTCCGATCGCGAGATCAGTGAATGGTCCTCGGATCAATGGCTTCCTTAGCAATGTTTTCTACAGTTTTCAAAACTTAGGAAAAGCGCTACAGACGTTTTCGCTCAAAAGTTCTCAGAAGACATTTTTTCCCCGAAATTTGTTATAGATACGATTAATTAGTAATTGGACCTCGTGTCGTACAATTCAGGGACTAATCGTGCTCGTAATTTCAAATCGGCCTCGCGCTTCGCGCTCGTCCGATTTTGAAATTACTCGCTCGATTACTCCCTGAATTGTACTCTACTCGGTCCAATTACTATTACTTATCATCCAATTACAGGTCGGAGCCATTCCTGTATTTAGCCGCTAGTCGGATAACATTGATTGAAAAGATGACATAGATGAAGGAACGACCTAGTTTGTCAGAGTGAATTTAAGGACATTAGAAATATTAGACTTCATGAGAAAGGATTATCCCATGAACGCATGGAGCGTTAGAAGTCTGGCACGCCGAATGCTGTATTCTCGAATTCAATTTACTGACCACGATGTCGAGGTAAGCTTAAATGAAGTGGAAGATGCAGTAAAGAAAGAGATTTCCGGCCCAGGAAAGCTTCTTGGCTACAGAGCCATGCATAAGAAGATACTGGAGATACAAGGTTTACAGGTGCCTAGGGATTTGGTTTACACAGTAATGACCAAAGTGGATCCCGATGGTCTGGATGAAAGAGGAGGAGTTGGGGAAATGAAGCGACCCTGCAGAGATAAAGCGTTTGTGAGTGGGGTGAGTACCAGTGCTAACGAGCAACGGACACGACAAAACACTATATTTTAGCTTGTTCTAAGCGAGTAAAATCGTTTTAGTATCTATATATTACATGTACAATTAGATTTCTATCACGAATACAAATCAACAGCGAATGATCTAATTGTTGTAGTGTAACTTCACATTTGATATATCCAACTAATTCAATTTTCAGAGAATTGAAACAATGGATTGTAGCCATTGTATCAGTTTCTGTTCCCTTGTCTATTCTCAGGGTTCCAGGCAACACTAAAAGGTAAAAATAATTATTTTAAGTGTTACTCTTACTTCATTGGCTCTACCAGAGTTAAAATGAGGTGTGGAATGAAAATAATTTTTACCTTTCACTTAGCATGAGCATTGGTGCAAAGGAAAGGCAATTATTGCATTAAGTTTCGACATGATGAGCAAGTTAAATATACATGTGCCCTATTATTGTAAAACAAGCTGGTTCGTATGGTAAAAGACATGGAAGCAAACCACATCCATTCTATATATACAGTACTACTCATAATTTTACTACACCAAAATTGGGCCACATTCTAGGATACCCGATGATCCTCTGTTTATGTGACAGGATAATCCTACCTCTATACTCTCATACAGGTAGTTTAGATTAAATCTTCCAATCATCTTTGGATTATTATTTGATGTCTAAATTCATTGCTACTGCGCATCTCTAGTGTGCACGCTATTCGTTGGTCGCGCGCGTGCCACGTCATTTTCAAGCGCGCGCACCGAGTCAAAAACTCAACAAAATATAGAGCTGATGACCTTTGCGTTAACTTTGTGTGCGAATATTTTTGTAGGATGCTCGGTGACCCCCACTTTTTTGCGGCAGATCACTTCCTTTTCTGATTCTTTCCATTATACTAAAAAACAAAAAAAATCTGTACGTGGGAAGTTTTAATTATTTCTCATATACTATTCAAACAGGGTCGAATTGGCACATGGATACAGGTGTGCGTAACTTAGAAGTTGTATTTTTTAAGGCTAATTCTGGCTGATTTAATGGCATATGTAGCAAAGATATATCAAATAGGCCTATATATGCTGTGTTAAACACACATAACTTATATGTGATTCTTCAACTTAAATATATGCCGATAGTTATGAATCCGGCCAGAATCGCCTCAGTGGCTGGAAATTCTAGAAACGCTATGATCTGTGATGCACCTTATCTTCAAAACGAGTTCGGTGACCCCCGATTTTTTTTACTTTTTTCATCTTATCTTATCATTTTCTACCTGCAGTCAAAGTTTTAAAAAAATCTGTGCGTGGGAAGTTTTTGGGCGCGAACGTCCTTAAATGCGACGTTTCAATTCGATGCGAGTCAGTCGAATATTCGACTGAAGTTAAACGCCGCATTTTACATGTGCCGAATCGAATTGAAATTATGTAAGTAATATATGTTTGCTCTAATGGGAATTTAAAACTCGTCGGTCGCGCTCAGCAATATTATTCGGCAAAATAATGCGACGTTTAAATCAAATCAGCCGAACGTATTCATTCGAGTCGACTAAAATAAGTATTTGATTCGGTGCATGTAAAATGCGACGTTTAAACCAGGCCTAATAAGCTTAAAAACATTTCTGTTTTAAAAAACGTATTGAGGTCGACACAATAAACTGTTCACCCTTGCGAAAACCTTTCATCGAGTATTCACGGCCGTTATTGACCGCGATCGCATCGCATCACGATTAATTTATGACAACAAGATATTTTGTACCACGCTGTTTTTATGTTCACTGAAACGCCCCTCCGTTAAACTGACGAAACTGCCTGTTAGATGTTTGAATGCTCCTTGAAAAAGTAATTTTAACGACTTGCGTTTGTGGCAAAGCTCATCCGCTGTTTCTCTGTTTCTCCACGCTGATTGGATAATGGTAAAGAATGCATCCAATCAGCGTGGAGCAAACAGCGTGACTGTTGCTCTTAGCACACGAAATCCCGGCTGCGTATGTTTTGTCTAAACTAATTCTCAAGCTGTCCCAAGTATTTTAAATTATTTTTTTCACTAAACTGTTTGCTCGTTACCAAATGGTGAATTTGAGCGATTTGGTGGGTTTTGCGTTGACTCTAACTGCACGTTATCAGAAGGAGTCGAGGATGGAAAGCTCGTTTAATTTCGACCTCCCAGAGCCAAGCAGATTTTCACCCAGAAATTTCAATCTCCCGGCTTCCAAATCGAACACCAGATAAACTGAAAGGTTGATGCTTCTTCTCGTGGCATTCAATCGAAGATCCATTTAAAATCCAAGTGCTAACCTGCAAATAATTTTCCAGAAATACAGCTTTCGAAGCGACCAGCATACGCGGCCGGGATTTCGTGTGCTAAGAGCAACAGTCACGCTGTTTGCTCCACGCTGATTGGATGCATTCTTTACCATTATCCAATCAGCGTGGAGAAACAGAGAAACAGCGGATGAGCTTTGCCACAAACGCAAGTCGTTAAAATTACTTTTTCAAGGAGCATTCAAACATCTAACAGGCAGTTTCGTCAGTTTAACGGAGGGGCGTTTCAGTGAACATAAAAACAGCGTGGTACAAAATATCTTGTTGTCATAAATTAATCGTGATGCGATGCGATCGCGGTCAATAACGGCCGTGAATACTCGATGAAAGGTTTTCGCAAGGGTGAACAGTTTATTGTGTCGACCTCAATACGTTTTTTAAAACAGAAATGTTTTTAAGCTTATTAGGCCTGGTTTAAACGTCGCATTTTACATGCACCGAATCAAATACTTATTTTAGTCGACTCGAATGAATACGTTCGGCTGATTTGATTTAAACGTCGCATTATTTTGCCGAATAATATTGCTGAGCGCGACCGACGAGTTTTAAATTCCCATTAGAGCAAACATATATTACTTACATAATTTCAATTCGATTCGGCACATGTAAAATGCGGCGTTTAACTTCAGTCGAATATTCGACTGACTCGCATCGAATTGAAACGTCGCATTTAAGGACGTTCGCGCCCAAAAACTTCCCACGCACAGATTTTTTTAAAACTTTGACTGCAGGTAGAAAATGATAAGATAAGATGAAAAAAGTAAAAAAAATCGGGGGTCACCGAACTCGTTTTGAAGATAAGGTGCATCACAGATCATAGCGTTTCTAGAATTTCCAGCCACTGAGGCGATTCTGGCCGGATTCATAACTATCGGCATATATTTAAGTTGAAGAATCACATATAAGTTATGTGTGTTTAACACAGCATATATAGGCCTATTTGATATATCTTTGCTACATATGCCATTAAATCAGCCAGAATTAGCCTTAAAAAATACAACTTCTAAGTTACGCACACCTGTATCCATGTGCCAATTCGACCCTGTTTGAATAGTATATGAGAAATAATTAAAACTTCCCACGTACAGATTTTTTTTGTTTTTTAGTATAATGGAAAGAATCAGAAAAGGAAGTGATCTGCCGCAAAAAAGTGGGGGTCACCGAGCATCCTACAAAAATATTCGCACACAAAGTTAACGCAAAGGTCATCAGCTCTATATTTTGTTGAGTTTTTGACTCGGTGCGCGCGCTTGAAAATGACGTGGCACGCGCGCGACCAACGAATAGCGTGCACACTAGAGATGCGCAGTAGCAATGAATTTAGACATCAAATAATAATCCAAAGATGATTGGAAGATTTAATCTAAACTACCTGTATGAGAGTATAGAGGTAGGATTATCCTGTCACATAAACAGAGGATCATCGGGTATCCTAGAATGTGGCCCAATTTTGGTGTAGTAAAATTATGAGTAGTACTGTATATATAGAATGGATGTGGTTTGCTTCCATGTCTTTTACCATACGAACCAGCTTGTTTTACAATAATAGGGCACATGTATATTTAACTTGCTCATCATGTCGAAACTTAATGCAATAATTGCCTTTCCTTTGCACCAATGCTCATGCTAAGTGAAAGGTAAAAATTATTTTCATTCCACACCTCATTTTAACTCTGGTAGAGCCAATGAAGTAAGAGTAACACTTAAAATAATTATTTTTACCTTTTAGTGTTGCCTGGAACCCTGAGAATAGACAAGGGAACAGAAACTGATACAATGGCTACAATCCATTGTTTCAATTCTCTGAAAATTGAATTAGTTGGATATATCAAATGTGAAGTTACACTACAACAATTAGATCATTCGCTGTTGATTTGTATTCGTGATAGAAATCTAATTGTACATGTAATATATAGATACTAAAACGATTTTACTCGCTTAGAACAAGCTAAAATATAGTGTTTTGTCGTGTCCGTTGCTCGTTAGCACTGGTACTCACCCCACTCACAAACGCTTTATCTCTGCAGGGTCGCTTCATTTCCCCAACTCCTCCTCTTTCATCCAGACCATCGGGATCCACTTTGGTCATTACTGTGTAAACCAAATCCCTAGGCACCTGTAAACCTTGTATCTCCAGTATCTTCTTATGCATGGCTCTGTAGCCAAGAAGCTTTCCTGGGCCGGAAATCTCTTTCTTTACTGCATCTTCCACTTCATTTAAGCTTACCTCGACATCGTGGTCAGTAAATTGAATTCGAGAATACAGCATTCGGCGTGCCAGACTTCTAACGCTCCATGCGTTCATGGGATAATCCTTTCTCATGAAGTCTAATATTTCTAATGTCCTTAAATTCACTCTGACAAACTAGGTCGTTCCTTCATCTATGTCATCTTTTCAATCAATGTTATCCGACTAGCGGCTAAATACAGGAATGGCTCCGACCTGTAATTGGATGATAAGTAATAGTAATTGGACCGAGTAGAGTACAATTCAGGGAGTAATCGAGCGAGTAATTTCAAAATCGGACGAGCGCGAAGCGCGAGGCCGATTTGAAATTACGAGCACGATTAGTCCCTGAATTGTACGACACGAGGTCCAATTACTAATTAATCGTATCTATAACAAATTTCGGGGAAAAAATGTCTTCTGAGAACTTTTGAGCGAAAACGTCTGTAGCGCTTTTCCTAAGTTTTGAAAACTGTAGAAAACATTGCTAAGGAAGCCATTGATCCGAGGACCATTCACTGATCTCGCGATCGGAGCTATTCCTGTACATTCGTCACGGCAGAAGTTAAATACAGGAATCCCTCCGGAAAACTAAGACAGCTGTTTGCTATTCTGAATGTCATATTTTGCTACCGAGAAAAGCAAAACGGCTTATTATAGCTTGTCAATCGACTATAACTTTGTTTTGCTGTTCTGAGGTGGATCTCCCAAAGAGACAGAAGAAAGTCCAGCGTTCAGTGAAGAAAACGTGGCGGCTAATCAGCTTTCGGAGCTATTCCTGTACAGCGGTTAAATACAGGAATCGCTCCGAGGCCAAGTCGCGTTTGAAAGGAATCGAGACAGCAATAGAGACGATTCTGTCTCCCATATATATACAACGCAAAGAATTCATTTCCAGCGATGTAAGTAGATGGATTTGCCTGCCTTAATTGCTTTTTGAATTATTTATGCAAATGTGAACGATTAACGCGATTTTCGCGGCAATAAACAGAACAAACGGCTCAAAAAGCTAAAAATAAATACACGCAACCTTTGAGAGTCAATGGAAGTGAAAAGTGTCACTTGGAGTCAAGCATTAACTTATTAACTAATTACTATTTTTATCATCCAATTACAGGTCGGAGCCATTCCTGTATTTAGCCGCTAGTTGTTATCCGTGCCTCCGCCATATTGGATCTCACATCTGCATGGGCATCGCAATGCACCCTGGTCTATGGCACACATAGGCCGCCGACTTTTTTTTTTTTTTCCGGCTATGGCACTCATAGGCCACACTCACATTTTTTTATTTTTTTTTTATTTTTTTTTTTCGGCTACTGCACTCATAGGCCACACTCATAATTTATTTTTTTAAGTATACATTAGAACTGGGAAATATAAAAAAAAGTAAAATTATTAAAACGAAATTGAAATATATAAAAAAAAAATAAATAAATAAATAAAAAATACAAATAAAAAAATGTAAAAAGAAAAAAAAGAAAAAGAAAAAATCAAAAAAAATTTAAAAAAAACAAAGATGAAAATAATTAGTCATTGAAATAAAAAAAAATGAAAAAAAATCAGAAATAAAATAAAAAGATCCACAAATGTATGGTCATTCGACGGCTTTTTCCTATGGCACGCATAGGCCACCATAAACCAGTGACGAAAACTTTTGCACAACCTCGAATTCCCAGCCCCCCTTCTAAGGAAAAAAATTCGCATTGGTCGCGAACTATGAAATAATTCATTTCAAATAAGGCTTTTAAGAAAAGTTAAACTAGCATAGTCATTGATCAAGACTTTCTTGTACGTTGTGGCTCCTAAAAGAGCCGTTTGTTGTTGTGGAAATTAGTTCTCGTTAGTCCTCAACAGCTTCATCCTAGTTATCATCTTGACAAATGATGTATCCCCGAACGGCATCCAAGTTCTCTACCATAGAAATAATGGTATCTTTAAGGACGATGTATTGCATTAAAATTGTCTGAAAATCTTCCTCGCGTATCCCCGTGGTAAAAGAACATGCAGCAACTGTACGCGAAGTTCTTGCAACGTTTCCAATAGATCCAAACATTCATCTCGAATGTGCTTGCTTTGCTTCAGAAATTTGGACATTTATTGGTCTACGCTGTATACCTAATTACTGACTTCTGTCCAGTAAGTAATGTTGACCTATGAATGCGAACGCAAAGCTTACAAGATGTATATTTCTAGACTAGTTAGCAAATGCAAAATTGTGCAAGTGAAGCACGATAGTATATTGACGTCATGCATATTGTGCGAAAGTTTGAGTGCACACCTTGAATATGATCTGTTGCTATGAACAATATTGTTTCTAAAATTATGAAGCGCGGAAGTGATAACTGATCATGATAAAAACGGAAATTCATAGTTCCTTGTCAACGCTAAGCGAAAACCTCAACCAATATTAGCCGGCTCTTATGTTTTCGATTTCTAGCGATGGCTACATAAAATAAAAAATAACGACCACTGAACACACAAAGATAAAAATTGAATGCTTTTGCTCCTGATAGCAAGCATGGACATCGCTTGAACAAACTAGTGTCCAGGATTCTCTTTCCCGACTCTCTTTCGTGGCGGCGCGGCGGCGAAAGATCTGGGCCCTGGAGCAATTATTTGTACCATTGCAGTTATGTCCTCTGTGGCAGACATGTCGTCTGACGTAATGTGAAATACTGAGCCAATCATATTATGCATTCTATCTAAAAACACGCAGCTTGAGACTGGTAACTAAACTCCGTTGCAGTTCGGTCTTCGAGCAAAACTGATTTTTCGAGGGGTAGGACACGAAGCAATATTGACCTTGTAATTATGTCTTGACTCTGAACGGAGATATGCAACCGCTATGTACAAAAATTGCATTTACCTTACAGGATTTCTTTCGTAAATTGACTGCTGAGTGTCTTTTCAGTTCGATCGAAGATTCATAAACAGTGGTTGCTCTCAGATGTACGAATTGCGTGTTCCCGGCCAGCGGGCAATATTCGGCATTTTAAACTCAGCGCTTCGATTACCCTCAAATCGTTCAGATCATTCAGTGTTAATACAGAGGCAAAACAAAGTTCCCCGAATCTCTGAGGAGCATTGTAACTGATTTTAATTTCAGTGCTGTAAAATTTGCCTCTCAATCTGCCCAATATATATATCTTATTAGACGTTTTGTTGTGTAGTATCGCTGAGTATTTTTACGAGTTGTGCCGTATTTTGGCGAGCCCGTAGGGCGAGTCAAAATACAAACAACGAGTAAAAATTCTCAGCGATACTACACAACAAAACGTCTAATAAGAGATTTATTATCCAAAACGCCGAATTGGTATATTCGTGCGAGCGAATTTCGTGGATATTATTTATTTACAGGGAATGCGTGACAGAAGTATGCGAAGTGGAACGGAATTGGCGCGGGAAATCCAGCTAACTGATTGGTCAACGGCAGCAAACCTGTTTAACCGGTCCTCTGGAGTACAAATACCGCGTGATATTTGTACTCGTTTTGGGCGTTATTTGTACTCTGCGAAGTGTAGTTGGATAATAATCCTAATTATTCCTAATCCTGCTAATCTTGTCACTCGCACGAAAGCCGGTTCGCGGAAGCCCTCTTCTCAGTATATCATTGTTGAAGCTCCTGAACCTTTTTGGATAAGCCATGTCTCCTGGTTTTTTTTTGGGCATCGGACATTTATTACAGAAAGTTTTTTGCCGAGTAGATTTTGACCGGAGTGCTTTATAACAGTTACTAGTTGGCTTTGTTTTATAAACACCACAGAGTGCTTTGTGGCCTACTATTCGATAAGTGTAGGGGACGTAGTTCTCGGTGTTGTGGTCTATCTTCGTCATTTACATCTTCACTCATCATGGGTTGAGAAGGGTTCAGTGGGCTCATAAATGGACTGATAGCGGCTGCCAGCGGCGCCTTTGTATGCTGACGTCCGGGCCCACTGCAATAAAGCAATGTAAAGGGGACATGTATGTTTGTCCTCTCACTCGCGACATTACACATACACATACACACATACACAAAACACCACAAAGCGCTTTGTGGCCTATTCAAAACACTAGAAAGCGCTTTGTGGTGTTTTATTTCGGCATTTAGTATTGAAAACGGGATGGCCCGTTTATTCGCACATATCTCACAGCTGTTTTCTGAAATAACTTGGTTTCTCCCATTTAAAACACCACAAAGAGCTACAAAGCGCGTTGTGGCTTATTTAAAACACCATAAAGCGCTTTGTGGCCTTTTTTTAAACACCCCAAAGAGCAATGTGGTCGTCGTCATTATCATAGCGATTACAACTTGAAACTGGCACAGGGACTCTCTTAGATTTTCGCAAAACATTAATCGGTTAATTATGCCTGCATTTTTTTTGACTGATTCGTTTTTTTTCACTATTGCTGTTTGAGAATAGTGTGATAGTTGCATACATAGTTAATGTACGAGGCTGTGTGGAAATCGTAACGGGAGGTTACCCTAGTATTTTTAAAGATACCTCTAAAAGGAACCAATTTTTGCAAACTTGCGGAGGCAGGTTTTGTTAACCACCATTTAAATTCTTTTTTAGAAAAAAATCTCGCTGAATCTTTAATGTAAGACCTGATACCCTTAAAAGCACTCGTTATGGTTATCAGATAGAGCACTGACTGATAGACTAATGCGATTTGCATTCCCAGGATCAGTTCGTACAAGAAACATGGGAGCCCCTTTTTTTGTCGGAAAAAACGATGAAATAAAAGCAGAAGCGCAGGTTGAAAATATGGAGTTC
>JAHPZR010015275.1:0-5000 GCA_019787425.1 Platygyra sinensis | reverse complement strand
TTTCAGTTTATCTGGTGTTCGATTTGGAAGCCGGGAGATTGAAATTTCTGGGTGAAAATCTGCTTGGCTCTGGGAGGTCGAAATTAAACGAGCTTTCCATCCTCGACTCCTTCTGATAACGTGCAGTTAGAGTCAACGCAAAACCCACCAAATCGCTCAAATTCACCATTTGGTAACGAGCAAACAGTTTAGTGAAAAAAATAATTTAAAATACTTGGGACAGCTTGAGAATTAGTTTAGACAAAACATACGCAGAATTACACAGCATGCAAATAACGAGTGTCGTGAATCTCGCATGTTAACAATAAATAAACTATTTTCGCCACTAAACTTGGGAGAAGTTTCACATGCCTTGATCTTACCACAACTAGAAATAAATCAGTATCGAACAATGCGGTAAAATAACATTTCTGAAAAAAAGAAAGAGTTTAATATAGTTTTATTTATGGGAGATGACATTGTAAGATTATTGCGTGACAATAGGTAACTTATGAAATCGAATGTTATCTCGCTTCTGACGCAAAAAAGCAGTTTTTCTTGTCAGTCTGCATTTTAAACTCAGTGTGCATTTTGTACCCGGTCTGCAGTCTGCATTTTGTACTGACCGTATGAAAAACCGCTGATCCGACCTGTTGACTCATTGACTCATGACTCATGACTCATTGACTCATTTGACTCATAAAACATGCGTTCTCTTCGTTTCCCCAACTCCTCCTCTTTCCTGCAGACCATCGGGATCCACTTTGGTCATTACTGCGTAAACCAAATCCCTAGGCACCCGTAAACCTTGTATCTCCAGTATCTTCTTATGCATGGCTCTGTAGCCAAGAAGCTTTCCTGGGCCGGAAATCTCTTTCTTTACTGCATCTTCCACTTCATTTAAGCTTACCTCGACATCGTGGTCAGTAAATTGAATTCGAAAATACAGCATTCGGCGTGCTAGACTCCTAAGGCTCCATGCGTTCATGGGATAATCCTTTCTCATGAAGTCTAATATTTCTAATGTCCTTAAATTCACTCTGACAAACTAGGTCGTTCCTTAAATCTATGTCATCTTTTCAATCAATGTTTCTGATCCGTGCCTCCGCCATATTGGATCTCACATCTGCATGGGCATCGCAATGCACCCTGGTCTATGGCACACATAGGCCGCCAATCATAGGCCACACTCACATTTTTAAATTTTTTTTTATTTCCTTTTTCGGCTATGGCACTCATAGGCCACACTCATAATTTTTTTTTTCGGTATACATTAGAACTGGAGAATATAAAAAAGTAAAATTATTGAAACCAAATTGAAATATATATAAAAAAAATAAAAAATAAATAAATAAATAAAAAATACAAATAAAAAAAATGTAAAAATAAAAAAAAAGGAAAAGAAAAATTTAAAAAAATTTAAAAAAAAACAAAGATGAAAATAATTAATCATTGAAATAAAAAAAAATGAAAAAAATGAGAAATAAAATAAAAAGATCCACAAATGTACAGTCATTCGACGGCTTTTCCCTATGGCACGCATAGGCCACCATACTGGTCAGTACATCGTTTTGAAAAATATTAGTACGGAATATTACACAGTTAGGACAGCAAGTTCTAGTGTTTCTTCCAATCAAGGGCTAGCGAGCCGCGAGCGTTCACTGAAAATGGGCGAAAAGCAATAGCCCACTGCCCACATTCAAAAAGAGTGAAAACACGGGACGCGAGTAGGCGCGCACTCAGTTAGGGGATCGTATTGGGGCGCAAGAAGTTGAAAAAAATGTGTGTGCGCTGTGCGCACGTGCCTTTCCTAGCCCCAGGTTTCCACTCCAACTGAAAGCGAACAAATTCTCCTTCGAAAGTGCAGGTATTAGGTCAGCGGTTGCCTGCCAATGTTCGCTGGATACAAGTATTGTACTGTGGAGGATCGTAAATTTATTTTATTTATTGCCACAGCCAAGACAGGTCTAGTGGCCTTTCGTGGCTACGCCAGGTTAGTGAGGGTACGCCATTTACGCCAAATAGTGCCTTTACTACTCGCTTCTGTACGCCGACATCTTGCCGATCGCACGCCGGTACGCCGCCAGATTTTAAAACCCACGCCGAAGATCTTCGGCGTAACCATAACTAAATGCACCCTGGAGCAGAAACTCACCTTTACAACCGTGACACTTCCTCAGTTGTTCCCTCTTTGTTTCCTTCGTCCGCCTTTTTGAATATTTTGGCGGGTGTACACTAGTTCCCAGACTCCCGCTCCCGTTCCCCGTTCCCGTTCCCCGTTCCTGGTATTAGTAACATCCAATCTGGCACCACGAGAGAGCTCAACAACTTTGTAAGTTTTTTTTTCCTGCCCATTTCTTTCTTGTGATTTTTATACTGACGGTTTTTTTTATTCTTTCATTTTAGGTAATCAATGGTTACTTGGAATTGCTCATAGAGCGGTTTTCATTTGAGTGTTGAAAAGTAATTGGTTTTGCACTTTCTACGCTACGCGTTCATCCAATCAGAAGTACAACGCGTTCGCATGCATTTTCCCGCGCTTTCTGTCAGCTTCCTGTAATTACTTCGAGTTTTGATTGGTCCCCTGTATTGTCTGTGTTCTTTGTGATTGGCTAGAGTAATTACTTTGGTTTTGGTGCCAGTTCGATCAAATTTTCCGAAGTTTATGTTTGTAAATTTTTAGAAAGTTTATGTAGCGGTTTCTTACCAGTCCAAGCCGTTTTTCAACCCGAGCACTGGAAGTCCCTTTTTTCTCACGGTATTTTTCGTAATTTTGTGTCCGCCATTAATCGGCCATGCTCCTACCGCGCAGTAGGAGGCATGGGCCTAGTGACGTCATACTCGTAACGAAAACCATTACATTGCTAATAGTCTGCTAATAGTTCACTGGTGAATCGCGAAACGTCGGCAAGCTGTTTTTTGTCTTTTCGAACCAGTGTTAGGTAAATGTTGTGTTAAAATATGCCAGGAAAAAGATGTGTTCTGTATGGTTGTAGCAATATCGCTGATCACAAAGCTGGAGTATCTTTACACAGTAGTCCCGTACGCGTACTGAAGAACGTGCGCGATAAGTGGGTGAGATTTGTAAAAACTCACCGCGCTAACGTTAATTCTCCTGGCGATTTTGCGATCTGCTCTAGACACTTCGAAGTGTCTTGTTTTGAGCGACCACTACACATGCCTGGCTCTAGAAGGAGACTCCTGCCAGGATCAGTTCCTACAATTTGGAGAGATGGGGAAGAAAAACCAATTTCAGCACGAAAACGTCGGAAAGTAAGCTTGTATAATTTTAGATTTCACTGTTTTATTTTTGTTCTGTATTTTCAGTGACACGTTCTATTGTTTTCTTTAAAAAGGTTTTTTCTTAGGCTGTGCGAGAATTACATTATGTTGGTAATTCAGGAAATCCGGTTAGAACAAGTTCGAAAA
Source organism: Platygyra sinensis (assembly GCA_019787425.1). NCBI lineage: Eukaryota > Metazoa > Cnidaria > Anthozoa > Scleractinia > Merulinidae > Platygyra > Platygyra sinensis. The sequence goes on along the minus strand of JAHPZR010015275.1, from coordinate 1,592 downwards.
CAAGTGAAGAAACAACAAGTAAGGTCAAACGAACATTAAATGCTGACTAGAGTCGAAATATTGAATAGTAACTTAATATACATGTAGAATTGGTAATGGTAAAATAAATACTCAAAACAGAGAAAGGAAGATTTACAGTAAGTTGAATGCGATCGTACGATTTATATTCACGATCGAGTTGAGCAGTATCACGAGGGGAATAACAAGCGAGCTAAGTGAGCTTAGTAAAGAGGAGTCAATTTTCTGATCTCACAGAGCATTTTCGAAGATGTAATTTGTTTACCTTAAAAAATTACTAAGATTCTCTCATGGAATGATTACTACGAGAAGGCGAAAGTACTCAAAACAACGAAAAAGCAAAAATGATTCAAAGTTGAATATTTTTGTTCGTTGTGTCTAGATACTCGGCACAAACTGGATCCCTGCAGTATGAAATTAATCAAGAATTTCCATGGTAAAACTTATTCAATTCCTCTCAGAACAGTAGATCTTTGTTTAGAAATGTCAAGCGATTTCAAGTCATGATTATTTTGGCTTTGTAGTCGGCGAATTTTCGAGCTTGGACATACTATAAAACCTCGATGTGTTGAAACTTAGAAATTATCGCACTCTGACTCCGGAGTCAACTCTCATAGAATTAGTCCACACAAATTACAGTTTAACTTCTCTGAGAGTTCTCGATATTTTTTGAAAAATGTCAAGCGATTCTAAATAAGGTTTCGGTTTTGTAGTGGACGAGTTCTCTGCATACAAGAAAAAATCTTGACTCAAGTATGGGTAACTACTATTTTAGTTGAAAAAAAAAACACTTTCCGGCTGCCGGGTATCTAGCTCCGACACGGCTAAACTTCAGAATACCCGGCTACTTATTAGCCTGTGTACAGCCGCCCCTTCCCTCAAACAGCTAGCCGCCTTATTAGCATCTCACTGAATAAGAATAGCAACTATTGTTATATTCCTCGTTCTTCAAAGCACACCGACACATGTAAGTGGTGGACGGGTATTCTGAAGCTGCTCCCTAGACACAATGTTCTTTGTTTGAAGTCTGAACAAATTGATAATATAACAAAATAATCCGCGAAGTTGTATTATTAGCATAGCATGTCTTCCAAAGCACCAGCAGAGACGAGCAACGTAACACAATTACTGAATCCGTGCAAGAAAAACAAGTCACATTATATGAATCACTTGGCCGCTGAAAATTCATGCGGAATGTGGCCCGGACATCTATGGATTGTTTTAGTGTCGAGTATGCAAAAATAACGGGACGAAATGTCGCCTTGAATGAGTTATAAGCTAACGTTTTCAAAAAATGTCGTAGTGTACTCACCAGGACATCAGTAAACTTTTGCAGCGAAGTCGACCCAGCACTACTGTATTCGTTAGAGAAGCTCCACAGCGGGGATTCTTAGTTTTTTTCGCATCCATCTTTGTTTTCAAGTAGCTTTCACACGTATTCGAGGTTTATACAGAGCTATTCTTGTTTTCTTGTAGGGAAATTAACTTTTGCTCACTCGGTATTCATGTACCGTACAGTTCAGTTCTTGAAACTGAAGCACGTGCGTTTGGTGCAACGGCTCGTAAGTTCATTC
>JAHPZR010015274.1:2500-10169 GCA_019787425.1 Platygyra sinensis | reverse complement strand
TACTTTCTTGGGGAGCTTAGAAACCAGGCTTAAATAGGTAGCCGAGCCTTCTCATCACATTATCTTTATCAATTGTGAAGGATTTATTTAATGATGCGACAGCAGATTGCCTTGCGAGAGGGTTGTAAGCAAAGCCAAACCGACATAAAGGTTTCAGACCAGAAAAGGTGAGTGTTATTTTGGTGGCCTCGCATCAATTATTAAAAACTGTTTTTATTGCAATTTTTGTCGCAGCAAAATTGCATCAAGTTTCAAACATGTTAGAAACCCTTGCGATACCGCGGCGACAAATCGCACTAAAAATCGCACCTGGTTTACACATGCGATTTTGAAGTTGCAACTTTGGCGCGACAAAAATTGCATCGAGTTGCCGCGACAAAAATCGCCTGTGTAAACGGGCCTTAAGGTGCCACTTTGCCCATAGGATATTCTTAAAGGGGCATTGTCACGCTATTTGGCAACTTTATAAAAAGCTAGAAGGTGCCTTCACATCATTTGAATTCCAAAACTAATGATCTAGTTTTGTTATTTAAGACTATTTGAAGGTACTGAGAGTGTTTCCTGTCACCTGTCGCTACCAATGGCACGGATGGAAATGAATTGAAATTTGAAAAAATGGGCCAATTTTTTCAAGTTTTGATGCCACGAGTTCTAAATATCCTCAAGAAATTTGTTATGGTTAGCCCTCTCCGATGAAATTCATTTGATATCCTCGCCGTAGCTTTACAGAAGCTTTTTGTTTATGATTAAAGCCTTAAAGTAATGATTTTAGCACAGAACTGACCTAAAACAGCAAAATTCTCGTGACAGTGCCCCTTTAAGATTAGGCACAGAAGGGCGATATTCTGTTACAAACGGTAAAATTCTTTTGTGCTTCTTTTGTTTATTTTGTAGCACCGACGATCCTTTGCTAAATTTAACTTCTGAAAGAATGTTATCCGAAAGGTTATCTGGATAACCCCTCGCTCGTAATTTTCGTTTGAATTGCTTAATGTTATGTTCAAAAGTTTCCTCTGAAGGAAAAGGATGCGGCTTTTTTATCTCTACCGCAGCTACCGTGGAAGATAAACTGTAGGCGCATTCATCTTGCAAAAGCTGGCGCTTTTCTTATGTGACTTTCATTTGTCACGGGTGTAGGAATATAATTGAGCCCTTGACAGAAGGTTGATTTCGCCGCGTGTGAGATCGTAATCTGAGAGGTTCTTAATGTGCGCTTTCTTTGATTCCATTGTTTTCTTGGCTATATCGTGCTGCATTATTTTCTTTTTTTAGGGGAATTTGCAGTCACGGACAACACTCTTGAATAAGATTCAACTTCTTTATTTTGTTCTCTCTCTAATTCCATCATCTTTTCATTCGGTTTTGACATTTTTTTCTGGATTGTTCGATCTTATCAGCATGTTCGTTAGCTGACACTTGCCTATTCTTAGTCGCTGTAACATCAGTGCTCTTTCGTGATTCGAGCTGCTCGAGTTTTCTTAGATTGGTCGTTCTTCTTGGTGCCTTGCACAAGCTGAAAACAGAAGGAAAGGAGTTAAAGTAGTTTATGCACATGTCAATGTAAGCGCAAAAAGTTAACAAAAAGCAAGCAATGGATAAAGAGGCTGCAGGGAAAAGAAAAGAGAAGATCGTAGTAAACACTTGACTAGAACACTCCATTGCGTGACTAATCTAAGATTGCACAACAAAACAAGTCAAAACTCAAGACATAGTCAAGGCTTGTAATGAAAACAGTTTTTAATAATTGATGCGAGGCCACCAAAATAACACTCACCTTTTCTGGTCTGAAACCTTTATGTCGGTTTGGCTTTGCTTACAACCCTCTCGCAAGGCAATCTGCTGTCGCATCATTAAATAAATCCTTCACAATTGATAAAGATAATGTGATGAGAAGGCTCGGCTACCTATTTAAGCCTGGTTTCTAAGCTCCCCAAGAAAGTGATCCCAAAAAAAATTTTTGCTAACTGCAATGGTACAAATAATTGCTCCAGGGCCCAGATCTTTCGCCGCCGCGCCGCCACGAAAGAGAGGCGGGAAAGAGAATCCTGGACACTAGTTTGTTCAAGCGATGTCCATGCTTGCTATCAGGAGCAAAAGCATTCAATTTTTATCTTTGTGTGTTCAGTGGTCGTTATTTTTTATTTTATGTAGCCATCGCTAGAAATCGAAAACATAAGAGCCGGCTAATATTGGTTGAGGTTTTCGCTTAGCGTTGACAAGGAACTATGAATTTCCGTTTTTATCATGATCAGTTATCACTTCCGCGCTTCATAATTTTAGAAACAATATTGTTCATAGCAACAGATCATATTCAAGGTGTGCACTCAAACTTTCGCACAATATGCATGACGTCAATATACTATCGTGCTTCACTTGCACAATTTTGCATTTGCTAACTTGTCTAGAAATATACATCTTGTAAGCTTTGCGTTCGCATTCATAGGTCAACATTACTTACTGGACAGAAGTCAGTAATTAGGTATACAGCGTAGACCAATAAATGTCCAAATTTCTGAAGCAAAGCAAGCACATTCGAGATGAATGTTTGGATCTATTGGAAACGTTGCAAGAACTTCGCGTACAGTTGCTGCATGTTCTTTTACCACGGGGATACGCGAGGAAGATTTTCAGACAATTTTAATGCAATACATCGTCCTTAAAGATACCATTATTTCTATGGTAGAGAACTTGGATGCCGTTCGGGGATACATCATTTGTCAAGATGATAACTAGGATGAAGCTGTTGAGAACTAACGAGAACTAATTTCCACAACAACAAACGGCTCTTTTAGGAGCCACAACGTACAAGAAAGTCTTGATCAATGACTATGCTAGTTTAAATTTTCTTAAAAGCCTTATTTGAAATGAATTATTTCATAGTTCGCGACCAATGCGAATTTTTTTCCTTAGAAGGGGGGGCTGGGAATTCGAGGTTGTGCAAAAGTTTTGGTCACTGGTTTATGGTGGCCTATGCGTGCCATAGGAAAAAGCCGTCGAATGACCATACATTTGTGGATCTTTTTATTTTATTTCTGATTTTTTTTCATTTTTTTTTATTTCAATGACTAATGATTTTCATCTTTGTTTTTTTTAAATTTTTTTGATTTTTTCTTTTTCTTTTTTTTCTTTTTACATTTTTTTATTTGTATTTTTTATTTATTTATTTTTTATTTTTTTTTATATATTTCAATTTCGTTTTAATAATTTTACTTTTTTTATATTTCCCAGTTCTAATGTATACTTAAAAAAATTATGAGTGTGGCTATGAGTGCAGTAGCCGAAAAAAAAAAAAATAAAAAAAAATAAAAAAATGTGAGTGTGGCCTATGAGTGCCATAGCCGGAAAAAAAAAAAAAAAGTCGGCGGCCTATGTGTGCCATAGACCAGGGTGCATTGCGATGCCCATGCAGATGTGAGATCCAATATGGCGGAGGCACGGATAACATTGATTGAAAAGATGACATAGATTTAAGGAACGACCTAGTTTGTCAGAGTGAATTTAAGGACATTAGAAATATTAGACTTCATGAGAAAGGATTATCCCATGAACGCATGGAGCGTTAGAAGTCTGGCACGCCGAATGCTGTATTCTCGAATTCAATTTACTGACCACGATGTCGAGGTAAGCTTAAATGAAGTGGAAGATGCAGTAAAGAAAGAGATTTCCGGCCCAGGAAAGCTTCTTGGCTACAGAGCCATGCATAAGAAGATACTGGAGATACAAGGTTTACAGGTGCCTAGGGATTTGGTTTACACAGTAATGACCAAAGTGGATCCCGATGGTCTGGAGGAAAGAGGAGGAGTTGGGGAAATGAAGCGACCCTGCAGAGATAAAGCGTTTGTGAGTGGGGTGAGTACCAGTGCTAACGAGCAACGGACACGACAAAACACTATATTTTAGCTTGTTCTAAGCGAGTAAAATTGTTTTAGTATCTATATATTACATGTACAATTAGATTTCTATCACGAATACAAATCAACAGCGAATGATCTACTTGTTGTAGTGTAACTTCCCATCTCACTGTATCGTGATTTTGACTTTATCCCCTTGTCACCCTCCTGAACAATAGCAGTTATTATGTACATGTATAGCAAAAATAAAACACAACTATGTAACTGACTCTTACAGGTACCCCACTTCTGTATTGTGGATACCCACATGGCCCTTTCACATTTTTGTTTGTTTTGTAGGGATCAGACTTCACTATGTTTGGATGGTCATGATAAATTGTGGCTATCAAAAAGCCATGTTCCCCCTGTGCATATATGGTGGGCAAGATACATACAGCAGTCGCATCAATTTTCTGAGAATTTAGACATCAAATAATAATCCAAAGATGATTGGAAGATTTAATCTAAACTACCTGTATGAGAGTATAGAGGTAGGATTATCCTGTCACATAAACAGAGGATCATCGGGTATCCTAGAATGTGGCCCAATTTTGGTGTAGTAAAATTATGAGTAGTACTGTATATATAGAATGGATGTGGTTTGCTTCCATGTCTTTTACCATACGAACCAGCTTGTTTTACAATAATAGGGCACATGTATATTTAACTTGCTCATCATGTCAAAACTTAATGCAATAATTGCCTTTCCTTTGCACCAATGCTCATGCTAAGTGAAAGGTAAAAATTATTTTCATTCCACACCTCATTTTAACTCTGGTAGAGCCAATGAAGTAAGAGTAACACTTAAAATAATTATTTTTACCTTTTAGTGTTGCCTGGAACCCTGAGAATAGACAGGGGAACAGAAACTGATACAATGGCTACAATCCATTGTTTCAATTCTCTGAAAATTGAATTAGTTGGATATATCAAATGTGAAGTTACACTACAACAATTAGATCATTCGCTGTTGATTTGTATTCGTGATAGAAATCTAATTGTACATGTAATAAATAGATACTAAAATGATTTTACTCGCTTAGAACAGGCCTACTCTGGGGCCTTAAGTCGCCTTAAGTCGCCTAAAGTCGCCTTAAGTCGCCTAAAGTCGCCTTAAGTCGCCTAAAGTCGCCTTAAGTCGACTAAAGTCACCTTAGGTCGATATTGGTTACACGTTATAAGGGTTCCCTCCTTTTAAATTGTACCCATAAGGAGGATATTAAGCTGGACAATAGGTAAACTCAGCTCCAATCATAAGGATCAGAGGAGGAGGCATGGTAGCTGAATGGTTAAGAGGCCCTATTTTGTCCCCTAGCAGGGGTCACCCATTGTGTTCTTGGGTAAGATACTGTACTCTCGCAATGCCCTTCCCCCTCCCCCTCTCCCAGATGTAAAACTAGCAAGTGGTTGTGGGGGGGGGGGGGGGAAGGAAACCCTGCAATGGAGTACCGAGTTGATATGAAGTAGGCAATGGCTTCCACATACATGGAAACCCCATGTTATAACAGTTGTGCACCTGTCAAACCACCATGTGTTAAATAGCATGATTAATTCCTGCAAACAATACTGAATTAGGAAATGTCTCTGTGACAATGTATACTCCTACTTAATTTTTGTTTTGTATTTCATTGTGAGTTGATCAAAAGGTTGACACTGTGTTATCTCCAGGAAATGAATAAAAATATGATTGATGGCAAAAAAAGCAAATGACTGTGGCTGCAATAATTTATTTATATTACTGAATCAGATCAAACTTACAGTTCTGGGTCATCAAAGAAAAAACAAAATTAAATAGAAAGGTATTCTGGAGAAAAGCTACATTTTTGCCAGTCACTTTTACATTGAGTAGTACAAATGTGGTAATCCAAAGTCATTTGAACTGCACTGAAGCTAAAGTTTAGACACTTTACTTACCCAGAGCAAAAGAGTGACAAAAGTGGGCTATTTCTCCAGCATAAACCTGCACTACAAGCTTCCACCATTGTATTCGACCAACTGTTCACGTTCGAACTTTGCAACTCAACGAACCTACTAAAGGCATAAATATTTATCTAGCATAAGGCTTTAACAGTTTTTCCGTATATATCGTTAGTTTGATGTTCAACATAGACGAATGAACCTCTCCTATTCCGAGAAAAACTTTCAGTAGCAAACATGCCCGCCTGTCCAACATTTGATCACGTGACTTAGTTTATCCCGTCACTGAAGTACACACGAGAACCACATGAGAACACCACTCACGCTCACTCACGTGCTTTTCCCTCGTGGGGTAGATTATCACGCTGGCCTGCAATCTTTGAAGTCTACACCCACAGAGACAGTCCACCTTGTTTCTATTAACTGGCTACCTGCTCGTATTGTGGAAGTAAAAATCGTCCTGGCGACACAATTCGAGGTAAAGTAAAGAAATTTTTTGGCTATAGCGGATAGTATGGCCAGCTCGAATGTTCCGCGGTACGGGCGAAAAGAAGGGAAACTCGCGAGGTGTCCCGCTCCTCACTTCGAAGCATGGAAACTAGATAACGGCGCAAAGGTTACTGGGAGAATTAAAATGGCGGAAGGCGGTGTTCGTAGTGCAAGCATCAGTTTGTATAACGTTGTGACTCAATAATTTCTGGACAGCTGCAAGGTATTTTAATCAGCTCTATTTTATAATTCTTGTGTCAACGTCAGCCTGATACTTGCATTTAGTTTTTGCTGACTAAATAAATGCAGCTTAATGCTGTCACAAGCCCAAACACAAAACTTTAATTTATTTCATTTTTTGTAGGTCAAACGCTGCGGGGTTGAACCAAGTCAAAACTTGTAACTAGGTCCTGGTGATCCGATCAGCGGAGGTACAGATCTTCCAACAAAATTCTGTTCTCTGTAAGTGAGACGTCAAAGTTTTATGGTGCAAGAAAGTGGTTGGGAAGACAGGAAAGGAAGTCTTCTTTCCAAGGACTAGAAGTTATCACGTGGTTGGCAAAATGGTATCGGGGGTGTTTTCTCTGACAAAGGCAGGAGAACAACAAATTGGTTGGGTCCCTGAAAAGGACCAATGAACTATGGATGCTGTTGGAAAGGCATGTGATTTGCCTAACTTCCCTGCCAAAATTGACAATACAAGTACCAAAAATATTGGACACAATTTTATCAAGGTTACAATTTTTATAATAATCATAATAATAAAAATAATTATAAAAATTGTTACCTTGGTAAAACTATTTGTGAAGGCTCCTTGGTGTAGAAGACACAGGACAACACAGGACACATCACAAAAGAATACCGCCTCACTAACCTATTTTGTTCATTGTTTTCCATGTTCTTTTGTCTTTTTGTTTTCTATTGTTGTACGCCAACTGTATCTTCTACACCAAGTAAGAGCCCCAAAGCAACAAAGCTCTGTGAAATAATTAAGCTTAATACATGCAAAGAATCTTGTGTAACTTTAATTATTTTGTGGAAGATTTATTAGTTTTCTGTAAATCATCTCTATTTTTTTAAACTTAAAAGTTATGTCACTATTTACATACTTTTTTGTAGTATTGTTAGATGTTGCTTCGTATTTTGATATATTTACTTTAGGCATATACCAGTCGCCATGTTGATTCCTGGCTATTTATTGACTAGCTTGGACTATATCATTGGACAATAACTGTTGTGGTAGTTCTCTAACCATTTTTAGCTAAAATGGTTTGAAACTGGGATACTTGAGACTATGGTGACTTATAGCAATACAAAAGTAAGCAAGATAATTATCATAACATATTATGTTTTAGCTAATATTGGTTTATTGT
>JAHPZR010015272.1:72500-81596 GCA_019787425.1 Platygyra sinensis | reverse complement strand
AGACCACGGAACCCATCTACGAAAACACTAAGGAGAGCATGCGATGTGTGGTTGAGAATCACCAGGGGCAGTCCTTTTTTTTTTACTCGCAAGGAACCAGAAAGAATGGATGACTATGGAGAAAGATGTTGTTGGGATGAAGCAGCTGTATGTTGATATTTTTCTCGTTTCTTTTTTTTTGTCATATATTTTTTTCATCCTTTGTCATTATAATTTGTTGGGTTCGATTACTTTAGCTCAGTCCGTCAGATGAGAAAAGAGACAATGAAGTTGTTTATACAGGAGTGCATGCAAAACTTTGCAACTAAAGATGTCATCATGGAACCTGATATTTCAGCAATATCAGAAGGTAATGTTAAGTGTCTGTAGGTGTCAGTCTTACTTAGAGGGGTTTTTGGTTCTTGCCCAGGTAACTCAATACAGTTTCAGTAAACAAACACCGAAACTGAGTGGTCAAGTAACTTTTGATTTTACCTCCCTCTTCACTCCTCCCCCCGTCTGTGCCCTGTTATCACTTCTGCTCCCTCTTTGTCCACTTATGTCCAGAATTATCTAGGGGATTTAAGGTTTTTTTAACGATGTACATATATACATAGTTAAGTATTAGTTTTTAATTTAAATAGTTGATTATAATTTGTTGTTCATTATGTACATATTTTATTCTTAGGTTTTAGGTTTTAGTATTCACGCACGACCCCACAAGCTGCACAGCTTTTTTAACTTATCGTGCTTAAATAAAGGTTGTCTGTCTGTCTGTCTGTCTATGAGATTCAGTGCTCTTTGTGAATAAGCATCACAATGTGTCATTTTCATATTACTATCAAATTTGACAGAATCTTGTGTGTTTTGGTGACTTTTCAGGAAAAAAGACACTTTGAGATGGTTATCATAAGGAGCATGCATCTCATTAACCTGCATATTTTCTGGATATATCTGACTTTGTCATTGTCCTATAGCTTCCACTGGATTGTTTTATTGCGGGTGGTACAAGTAGAAGAGGGAAGTAGAGGGAATAAGGGAGGAAATGGGGAATAGGCTGCAGGCCATTCAAAAGTGAAAAATATAATATTTATTATTATTGACAGGTATTTCCAAGCAGGTGGAAAGCCATGAAGAAATGGTGAAACTGTTATCTGAAAATTACACTGGAATAGCTCAGAGTACGAACCTTCTGGCAAACTGGTTAATTGTAACAGGTAAGCTTCATGTAATGTCAATTAGGTTAGGTATTTATAATCAGTGGATTGAACTGAACTGAACTCTTTATCTAAACACGATGGAGTAATTCAGCATAGCTGGTCACGTATTTAGAAATAAATAATAATAATTATAATAATAATAATTAGAATGATAAGGATGATGATGATGATGATATGTAGAATAAATATTAAAATTGAGTTACAAACCTGATGTGATATGTACATTAAAACTGTAAATTTGAAATCCTAAAATATATATTTCATTGTCTTTATGCTTAATAACAGCAGAAATTGGATGTTAATTTATTTTTCTAATGTTAAATTTTAAATTATTTGCCGCTGATTTGTTACTGATTCGTGGACTCTAGGTCAAGTGGTATGGTGGACATTGTAGGTCATTTTGTTGTGTTATTCAACACACTTTATCTTCCACAAGTGTTTCTTCTTCCAGAAATATAACTAGGTTTCCAAGAAACTGTATGTAGAATGAACTGGGGTTGACCAGTGAAAAAGATATGAATGCAAACTCGGAATGGAACCCTTGTCAGGCTGGTGATGTAACGAGGACCAATGACTATTCTCAACACCAGGGACATTGACAAGTGAGTTGGTACTGATTAGGTTCTAATGAGAATAGGGCAACTCTTTGGTTTGCTAGCGCACTAATAATAATAATTATTTACTTATTAGTAATCATTTATAAGGTACAAAGTGCAGTTTCTGGTAAAGAAAATCTTCAACTGTGCCTTACATAAGGATACTAATAATATATAATGCCAGCGCGTAGCTAGTAGTATGAGGCCAACCAGGCATCTTGCATCCGGTAATAATTGACGATTTCGCCAATCATTCAGCCATGTAGTTAGTACAACAGGCCAACCGAGGCACTTGCCTCTGTTATTTCTGTTGGCTTTGTTGTTTATAGTACCTTAATACCGTGGAAGAGAAACTCAACCATGGACTGATTCCTCAGATGAAAAGTTTTTTTCATAGACATTGGCCTCAGTCAAAATTTTTTCTGCTACGGCCTGTAATGAAAACTAAATTTACAATGAATTATTATAAAGGAATGAACTAAGTAAAGAAGAGTTTTCCTCTACTTTTAAAAAATGTCTCGACCTATGAAATAGATCCTTCATTGTTAGCTAGTGCGAGGCATGATTCCAAATGGCTGTGAGGAGACAAGCACAACCTAACCAATCGTTGTCCCTCTAGAAGTTGTTCTCTTTTTCGGTTATCTATAGTGTATATGATTAACGAGGGTATACTAATAAAATCATTAAGACACGATCCTTCCCCACAAACTTGAGACAATGTTTATGAAGTATGAAACTCAGGGTGAAACTTTAATTATAGACACCACCCGTTTTCATGTATTTGGTGTCAGTTTTAAAACCTTGGAATGCTATTTGTCTTATAGAGGTGGACCAGACTTGATCAAGATTACGGTAATCCGAAGTTGTTTTGGCAATCAGCTTTTAAAGACTATTGTGAAAGCCTCATTTTCAAGGGAACGACGTAAGGGTCAGCACTAATGCACTTTCGAAAGGATAATGTGTCCAACCTTTCTTTTCCATGGGGATAGATTCTTCTTAAGATATATCCAGAGACATATTTCTCTGTTTTTCTATTGGTAGCAAGAGTCATGAAGTCCAGACTTCTCCCTTTACATATCAGTACTAAGCGCTTTTCGATCGGGGCCACTGTTTAACTGTTTAATCCATTTGTAATTTATTGTAAATTTATTTGTTTGTAACTGTGGGGGCTGTTTGTTGTCCGTCTGTTTTCCTTGTTTTTTTTTAAAGCCTTGGATGTATTGTTTATTGTATGTAAGCCCCCCTTGAGTAAGCCTAGGTGCTTGTTTGGGGCAGAACAATGTGAAAATGTGATTGAAATGTAAACAAAGGAAAAAAGAATGTGTACACTGTTTTAACCACTAATTACTTTTTAAGGGTTTTACGGAGGTTTTTCCCATTGTTGAATTGCTATTATTCTAGACAAGCACAAGAAATAGTTTGTCAATGATTTAAAAATTTACCGAGTTGAATGAAAATTTTTAGTTACGTTTCATTATTCACTCATGGGAAGACAAGCTAATGGAGATTGGTTTATAACGAACTAAAATTAACGCGGATGGAGGTGCAAGACCTGTGCTACCCAATATTGAGACCAATGCTAACAAGTAGGCTCAATTCATGAATTGTGAGCAAAGTCAACAAAGCAGAGTTAACAGGACAGAACTTAGAACAGTGCTAAGGCATTGGACTTGAACAATGCTGGACTAGATATATTCCACAGGCATTCTTGTGAAGGATCGTCGTCATCATCACCCTCTAGGGCTTGATTATGTTGTGGTTCCAATGAATTGGTTATAACTTATGTAAGTAATTTTTTACAACTGAGGCCATATTGGAGGTTGGGCGAGAGTTGTGCGGATTAGAAGGAACGTGCGGTAACACCAAGAGCATTCCAAGGTGGTGAACTGGTGCCAGGAGAAACGTGACCACGAATACAGGCCATGTGGCTGTATGCTTCTCAATAAAACACGTGGATTGAAGGGCAACTCCGCATTGTCTCCATAGGAGATTGTGGTAAATAATGCTCATATTGTATACTCAGGTGATATGTAACAAGGAAAGGGTTGTTAAAACTAACCAACTTTCAGTCTAAGGTGCTGTAATACAGAAAATACGGGTAGCGAAAGGAGCGAACATTATTTACCATGAATTCATGCTTCCTGTCCTTGCAGGATATTTCATGGTGCCCAATCCAGGGCAGGATTCATTAGTTTATTTTCATTCCCGACAAAATGAACTCCACGGAGACTTTGTGACAGTAGACTCCAGCCGTACTTATGAACTGTCAAAAAAGGTAACATTGTGTTTTGTGTTACAAAGTTTTTTGTTAACCTTAAGGTTAAGGCAAACTTGAAATATATTGCCTGTGTGATAGTCTTCTATCTGGACAGTTGTAATAATTTCACTATTTTCCGTTGACTTCAAGGAGTGAATAACTGTATTGTTAATATAAATAATTGTCACCCTCTTGAGAACTGAATGGATTGCTCCAGGTGAATAGAACCACTATTTTAAACTTAGTCAAATTATGTTTGTTGTTTGTCTTATGTGTTGTTAATTATTTGTTATTTATAATTAAGCAACAATGCACCCAAAGAAGGTGTCATCTAGAAATGATGTGCCTGCCAACAGTGCCCAGTATTTAACTTGCAGGTTTGTGTTATACATGTACTTTGATGTATCAACCTGTTCCACAACCCCGTAATCATTGCTTGACACAAGTTGGTGGATCTCATGGCATGTGGTGTACCACATAGCATCGTGGAATACAGGCGCTTTAGAAATAGGACACTCATTAAATTGTTTTGCCTTGTTAAGTGGCTTATGATTCAGGATAACGAAAGGAATCAGTGAAATGTGTGTACTTGATCAATTGGCCGATGTAGCAAAAATGTAAAATACAACTTGTGCAAAGTGAATTTCAAAACAACTTCTGTAAATGGCTGGCATGCCTTTTTGGCCTATGAAAGGGCAAAGAAGCCCTGGCCACTCAACCCAAGTCAACACAAAGGTTGAGTGACGTCCCATGTCGATCCTACTATTAGCAAAGTGAAAATAGAGTGACAGTCTGTCCTTAAGAATAGTTGGTGTCTTTTGCAATGCAGCTTGGCGTATAAATGGGGAGGAAACTTGCAGGGGACGGCATCCGGCAGATGTTTTCCTGTGAGTAAAGACGGCAAGACACCGTCTAAGAAGTGAATAGATGTTCACCTGGACTGGCCGAGGGGTAAAAACAAATTTTAAAAGTGAATACGCCGGTACGAAGAAGGGTGTCACATCTCAGGGGGTGGGGGGGGGGCGTGCACAGCCCCCTGCACGTTCCGACTCCTAGATCCCCACCCCTAACTTTGGCAAGTTCCGTTTGGCACACCCAGCGCAAGTCTCTGAGGCAAATTCAACTTGCGTTCAACTTTGCTACTACACTTTGACAGGTCTGTTTGGCCAGGGCTTAAAACAGAACTAGTTGGGGATCCTTAATAAATTATTATTGCTGTCCGGAGTCTATCTTTTTTGCATTAAGTGGAGCATTTTTGAAACGATAATTTTAGGTGCTGACACATTAGTGAGGTTTGGGCTGACCAAATTCTTAACCATGTTTAAACAAATGATTACCCGATACCACCCCCGAATCTCAATCCTTTAGTGGTCGCATACAGGAGGTGGTTGCTTAACAAGGGCATTAGACCATATGGGGTCAAAAATTTTGTTTCATCTAGCACAAGGCTAACTGCCTCAAGGAAAGACTGACCTCGTGTTTAAATGTTTTTACCGCACTGTTTTGAGTTCCAGTGTCCAAACTTATGGAAACAAGCACTACAGACCCTTTTTCAACTTACGAAGGGAAAAATCCAAAAAAACTCAAAAGACATTTTTAATTGCAACAAGTGTTAGTGTATAGAGTAATACGAAATGAGTTAGTCATAGGGGTGGACCTCAGTTGTACAATTAAGGGGAGTAACATGTTCTTTGGTGGTGTAAGTTTCAAAATCGGACTCCCAGCACTTGTCCCGATTTGGGAAGTTACTCCCTGGGGGGGATTTGCTACGGACAAGCGAGGTCCACATTACTATACATACTAATCATAAGAATTACAATCTCTTCAAGGTAGGTCGATTCACCTTTGCACGATCTGCGTCCACAGTGGTGGGCGGAAATAAATTATGCTGCGGACGCAAATAATACAGTGGGGACTTTTAAAACCAAGGAAACTGTTTTCAGTTCCAGCCTGAACTTTCCTTTGTATTTGAAAGTCCCACTGCATCATTTTCCTCCCCAGCGAAATTTAGTTCTGTACCATGGTTACCAAGATCATGGGCAAAGGGCCTGGGTTTGTGAGTGGTTGGAAAAAACTTCTAAGTTTCCACTAAATTCATTTTGCCAAGTTGTTTATCAGGACAGTTTGATTTGTTGGAAACCGAGTTTGTTAATCGGCCACTTGTGATCAGACCAGTTACATTCAAAGTTGTAGGTTTTAAAGCAACACAAAGTCACAGACCTTTGGGTTATCAAATCAGCAGCGCAATATTGCAGCGCGGACCTATTGTCAGGTCATTAAGGGAATGTTTTGGCGCCCCAAAAACGTCCCCGACGTACAGATTTTTTAAAACTTTTTGAGCTGGCACGGTAGAAAATTATAAGGATTAAGATAAAAAACGTAAAAAAAAATTGGGGGTCAGCAGAACTTGTTTTAGAAGTTCAGAGGTGGTAGCACAAACTCCATAGCAGCTTTCTAGGATTTACCGAGTCTCATATTGAGGCGATTCCATGGCCGGAATTTATTGACTATCGGCCATATCTTGATAGTTGAAGAATCATATCCAAGTTATGTGCGTTTAACACAGCATATATAGGCCTATTTGATAGATCTTCGCTACATGTTCAAAATCAGCTAGAATGAGTCTTAAAAATACAACCCTCTAAGTCACACACACCTGTATCCATGTACCAATTCGACCCTGTTTGAATAGGTATAGAAATTATTAAAACTTCCGACCTACGGATGTTTTTAGTTTTTCAGTATAATGGAAAGAATCAGAAAGGAAGGGATCTGCAGTAAAAAAAAGTGGGGGTCAACGAGCATCCAACAAAAATTTCACACGCCATGTTAACAAAAATGTCATCAGGCCCGGGTTGTTCGAAAGGTGAGATAATTCTTAACCCACCGGATAAATCACCATCCAGCAGATAGCGTGATTTGTTTTGTTAACTCTTATCCGCTGGATAGTGAATTTATCCGGTGGATAGCGTTATCCAGCCTTTGAACAACTGGGGCCTGCTATATATTTTGTTGAGTTTTCGACTCGGTGGGTGCTTGAAAATTATGCGGGCACGCGACATGGCTCAATGAATAGCATGCACACTAGAGATATGCGAGTAGCCAATGGGCAGGAATTGTCCTTGATGCAAAATTTCCTTTTCTTTCATAACATTGGCTTTTAATTCGTGTTCTTCAGAACAACTTGTAATTTTTATGACTAATTGGGAATAAGCCTATGAGTCTTTCCAATTCTGCCTGTGAATTCATGGTATTGAACTGCAGCTATCCAATTGCGAAAAGTTCAATTGGATACATGTTATAATTTGGACGCCTACATGAACATGTGCTGATTATGTGACAAATGTGTTTGGAGAGCCAATGATTGTTATAGATATGATAATCTGTCAAATAGTAACGAGGTTAAAAACAACCTGTGGATAGAAAATTTCAAACTTTTGGCTCTAGAAGTGGTCACTGTCAATAAGGCTGGTTCTCACTAGCACGTAACATGAGCATAACAAGTGGAACACCACTGACATAAGCATTAGCAGAAGCATAAGAAGAACGAACCCACTTATGTCTTATGCTGTTCTCACTTATGCATAAGCACAAGAGAAACATGTTTGTTTTTCTTGCGCTGATGTTTATGCTTATGTGCAAGTGAGAACAGCACACAAAAAAAGTGGACTCGTTCTTATGCGTCTGCTTATGTTGGGGGTATTCTCACTTGTTATGCTTATGCCCTAGTGAGAACCAGCCTAAACAAGATGTGGCTACTTACACAAGGTTCCAACCAGGGTTCATCTCTAGTAATTTGACTTGGAAACTTTTGGCATAATTTTTAGGAAAAGTGGTTGCTAAGGAGAAGTGGTTGCAACCTGATGTTCAACTGTATTTAATTCCTGAATCGACTCTGAAATGATCACCTGTCTCGTTATGTTTATAACCGCAATTTGCTTGTTATTTTTGAATAAGACTTGTTGGAGATTGTTTCAAGTAAGGAGCAGTTCTGCAGACCTTTTAAAGTGCACCTAACCCCAAAATATTTTTTCGTTTAAATAAATCTT
Source organism: Platygyra sinensis (assembly GCA_019787425.1). Classification (NCBI taxonomy): domain Eukaryota; kingdom Metazoa; phylum Cnidaria; class Anthozoa; order Scleractinia; family Merulinidae; genus Platygyra; species Platygyra sinensis. The sequence goes on along the minus strand of JAHPZR010015272.1, from coordinate 73,495 downwards.
TGCAACTGTTCGAAACACACTGTGGCTTTTTAAACTTAATCTTGACTTTTTACAGGCTGTAAAAGTTGTGAAATCTAGCCACCATCTGTTACACGACTGAGCTAGTAAGAGGCATGGGTCTATTCCTGGTTTAAAGTCACAGACGGATTTGCATCATAGTAAGTATTTGTAAACAAGCATGCAAAGAAGTTTGTGACGTCAAACCAGGAATAGACCCATACCCCTACTTCCTCGGTCATGCAACAGATAATGACCAGATTTTGTAACTTATTACAGCCTGTAAAAAGTCAAGATTTGGGTTAAAAAGGGGCAAAAAGGTGCAATGCATTTCAAACAGGTGCGAAGGTTTATTTATTAATAAGCAATTTTTATTCAATTTATTTCCACACTAAATATAAAAAGGTACAGTCTGTCTCCGCCCACAAAAAGCAAAGTCTAATCGCGATGGGTGGAGCAACTCGCAGTCCACTGTTAATTATTAGGTTACAACAATACAATATAAGACTAGATACGATGATATTAAATTAAAGGAGTAAAAGAAAAACAAGATGACAACGAAAACGGAGGATATCAAGTTTAAGAAGGTCCAACAAAAACTATTCATTTTACATATATTAGGTAAAATTTGCAATTTTATACAGAAGAATAGGCGCTTCAACATAATCATCCTCAGCCTCCATTATTAAAAATCATGCACATGCTTTTTAAAGGCACTTTTAGGGAGCTGTAGAAATTTGTCCTGGTAGGAATTCCAGAGTTTACCTCCAAATTCGGCAAAAGACCTTTGATTTAGGCTTAGACTCGAAGATTTAATATAAAAGTTGCCTGAAGAGGAGCTCCTGGTCTTGTGTGTATGTATTTTATTAACTTAAGTACAGAGATCACTGATATTAGGCGGAACAGACAAACGTGAGACGTCATACATTAAAGAAGAAACAGTTTCAACATAGAGCATATTGATGGGGAGAATCTTTGAGGTGATAAACAAAGACACT
>JAHPZR010015272.1:50000-62500 GCA_019787425.1 Platygyra sinensis | reverse complement strand
CAAATGTATTAATCAAAGTGATGCTATGCATAGCCCTGAGCCATAATATATCTAGCCATGTTGAAAAAAATTCTAAAAAGGAGTTTAAACAGATCTTAAAACTGTAAAACTGAATTTTCAATCACCTTCTGCAATCTTCTTCAGAAAAAAATGAAAAAATGCACTCTTCATGTCACGTCTGAATGCAAATATATAGCAAAAAACATCAAATGAATGTTCATTGCCCCTCAGGAGGAAATGAGTGATGCATAAATCCTTGGGAAGGGTGCTCATTCATTATCAGAGTTCTTGTCCAGGTATGAATGCAAGGACTCTAGAAACAGCCTATTGTCTTTGGTTTTTATGCCTGTTTAAGTTTTCAAAATGCTGGTATAATTAGGGTGTATGTTATGGTTCCAGGCTGTTGTTCAGCCCCCGAGACTTCCAACTTTGTTTACTCTTTACGACATTTTTGCTCGGGAATACACAGTTCTAAATAAAAATGTAGGCTTTTCATTTTTTTTAATTCTTTCTGCGCTTTTCATTTTTCGCCTTTTCTTATCTTTTTGCTGCAGTGATTGACCTTCTACTGTCTGGGCTTGCTTCAAGTTAAAAAAATTCTGAGAAGCATCATCGAGACGGCCAATTTTTACCATGGAGTAACCATGTGTATTGCAGGCAATTTTGCTCTGAATATTTAGGCCAAATTTCCGAGCACTTTTGTGGATACTTCATGCTCCTCGGAGCTGATCACTCTGACTTGGTTATCATTGGAAAGATCTTTTCCTCCTGCAGAAGTTGAGTTCCTTCACTAGTTTAGTGAAAAAAGTAGTTGCAAAATTGTGACTGAAGAGGAGGATGTTTTAGTCACTGAACTTTAGTCACAACTGCATGAGATCGTATCAGTCACAATTTCAGCCCATGTAGACAGTCGGTAGACTTTTGAGATGATGTAAGTATAAAACTGACTCTGTTGGAAGTTGTAGGAAGTCAAACTAGGATTCTAGATGGTTGAGGTTCAAAAATGGAAATCCAGAAGGGACCGGGATTAATGATTTTAGAATTTGGAGGGTATTGGGGGAGGGGGTGGTAAAGCATCTATGAATTTCCGAAGTCAAGGGGGGGGGGAGTTAAAATTAATTACAGTCATTTTGCCCCAGGTCTGTTTCACCCAAGTCGTTTTGCCCCAACTAAAAGTTGTTTCTCCCCATTTAAAAGTTGTTTCGCCCCATCCAAAAGTCTTTTCACCCCAACCAAAAGAAATTCACCTGAAGTTTTAAAAAGCAATAAATGGCTAACTTGAATAAAACAAGCATTGTTGAGACCCTGGTTGTTTAGTACCATTTACCCAAGATTAATTTTGTCTCCTCAAACGGAAACTTTCTCGGGAAAACGGGATTTCTTGAAAGGTAGTCCAAAATTCCCAAATGGAATTTCCAAATGGAAAATGTGCGTTCCATTTGCTTGCTGTTAGTAGTTCCAGGCCTTTTGGCTTGGATCGTCTTTGATCCTATCTTCCAGGAAAAAGTCGTGGAAAGGGAACAAGCCACATCCCAATGAAAATTTCCATTTGGGATTTGACACATACCATTTACTACAACTGTAATAATGCACTTAGTTAGTAACAGATGAAGAGCCACTTTGTGGAAACGCTGTTATTAAAGTTGATTTCCAGTCCGTACTGCGCACTCTCGAGAGTTTGTTTTGGTTTCTTGTTTTGCTTCATGTAAAATATCACAAAATGTAACCATTTCGCAACTACTTACATGAAGTAAATTCAAAGTTTAAAAGCAACCGCCATTATGGATACGAACCGGTCGAAGCTTAATACTTCGTTCTTGCTCATATCACTTCATGAAACAACTTCACAGCTGTAAAAATCAATGAATCTGTTGGAAAAGGACTTTGAAAGGTCTCAAAGATAAGGTATGTGGTTCTTAACGAACAACATCGATTCGCATTCCATCGAGTGCGCCCGATAAACATTAGGGTTCTGAGACTGCGCAGTTTGGACTGGAAATCATCTTTAAACCTTTTACTTACTTACTTACTTACTTACTTACTACTTACTCACTTACTGTCAACCAACCAGTTTTTCCTAGTAAATGGTAAACAACCCCTATTTTCTCTACAGATAAAAGCCATGGAAGTTTTATTAAGTTTTCCAATACAATCAGCCAAGGATCATTCAACAGACTTTGTTTGACTTTGCTGTGCAAGTGCAATTTTATAACACTTCTGCTCTACATGTATAAGGGACGATTCATTATTTGTGGGCATGATCGGCTCGGATAACTGAAAACAACTTTTTATTTTTTCCCAATCCCCGTTGTAGAATCATGTCAGAAATTCTAAGACCTTCCTGACTCGTTTTAAATTTTTCAAAGCCGGTCAATGGAGATAATACTAAAGTTGACATAAAATTCAACTCATCAATGGAACCAGACAATGTTTGTGAATTTTACATGTGCATTGCCTTCATGGTTTGATGCAAAACTCAACGTGTTTACAAAATGTTTTTATCCCGTTTTTATACCTCAGTGCCAGAACTTTAACTACAATATGCCCTTGCCTAGATGCAGTTGTAAATGATTGTTGACGATTGTATCTTTCCTCTCCACAAACGCCACAATGACAAAACCCTTTGTCACTTTCATACAAGTAAAACTCATTTGTTTTAATGCACCTTAACCTTGCCACATTCTCCACATTGTCGTGCTCAAAATGAATTAATTTGCATACAATCTTTATTTTTCCAAAATTATATGGGCATAGTTTTTTTCACTGTCAAAAATGTAAACAAAACATTCATTTTGAAGAAAATTGGAAACATTTATTAAGATGTATACTAAAACCCAAAACAACAGACAGAAAAGATCAAAATGAACGAACACCACTTATCACTGCAGAAAAGCGAAACCACAGAGACAAAACTGCCAGTCAACGTTAACTTGCAAGCTTTGTTTAACAGTCATTTTGTTTTGTTTCAATTCTTTCGCTACTTTCAGCGCTTTTGTTTTGCTTGTCGCTGGCATGGAGAGTCCAGTGGCACCCTGCTATAACGAAGACCCCCTTATAACGAACAACATTTGAAAGCCCGGCAGAATTACAGTAAACTATGTGGAAACAAACCCTGCTATAACAAACCCCGTTATAATGAAATCCCCGCTATAATGAATTGATTTTGACGGTTCCAATGCACAATTTACCTCGCTATAATGAATATTTTGTCCTGTCGCTCGCATTCAGTAAAACCCACATGATGATACAAATGGTTGATAAGCTAAACATGACTCCTATTGGTCAAGATAGGGAAACTTTGACCATCAAAGCTTGGCTTTATTTAAATGTAGCTGTTCACATGCAATTCTGTAGACTGTTTTGCATGGTGTATATCCCACTGTTCAGCTTGGATCAGCTTAATTGCCCCACTATTACGAATATTTTTGTTGTTAACCAGATAATAATATACAAGCAACATTTTCTGCATTCTGATTGGTTAAGAACATGACTGTCAATTAATCCCAAATCAGTGCAAAAATGTGTAATTGAGTGCAAAAATGTGTAATTAGTTTGAAAATGATTGACAGCTCCTACTTTGAGCTCAGACAAACAAAATGGCGGACAAAAATTAACCGAGATTGAAACTCTTTACCTCCATTTCAATACAATTACCTCATAACAAAGCAAAGTGCAAAGCTCAACAACAACTTCTAAACTAGTAAAAGTGAAGTAGATATCACACAAAAGCCGCGAGGTCAAAAACCTGAACATAAACTTGAGCTTGAGTGAATGGAAATATGCCGGCGTCGATCACGACTTCATTACAAAATAAGTTGAAGAAGTAAATTTTAAAATTCTTGAGCACCACGAAATAAAACGCGAAGAAGGACCCAACAAGACGTCCTAAGAACCGGCCACATTTTACTTTTTAAGACCAAAAGTGCAAGCATTCTACTTTTGTGAAAGAACTGAAACGGCAAGCTTAGAGATTAGAAAGGTCGTTCCCTAACAAAACCCAGGAAACTCAGGAGGCAAATCTAGCCTTGCATACGGCTGGCATGCGGGAAATTTGAATTGACCAATCAGCATTCAGCGGGTGGGAAAAATTTTAGTGTCCTGACGTCAAGTTAACAAGTCAGGAAAGGCACTGAAATCAAGCCTCTTTTCCCACTGGAAATGGCATTAAATATGCACAAAAAGGGACTTGCAGTTTGAAAAACCATATCAGATTGTAAAAAGTGAAAAATATGAAAAATTTTGTGCCTCCAAGCTGTTAATTTGGCGCCAAAAATGGACCGCTGGCGTTCGGCATGGCAACTCGCTCGTAGTTCATCACGTGTTGTCAGGTAGGCCAATAGTTGTGTTATTTTGAACAAAATATGCTTTTCCTCATAAAATTAAACACGGAATTCTCAAGTTAACTACTAGTAGAGGCCACAGTAACTTACTCACTGTCTTTAGTTTTCTTAATTGCGAAGAGAAAGGCTATTATCGTGTCGTTTCGGTAGGACAGCTAAGTTTTGACTGCCGCTCGTACTGCGGGCGCAGTTGCCATATGCAAGGAACCTGTACAGCGTCCAGTGAAGAAGCTAAAGTCAGGCAGCAACCAGGAGAGGTTAAAAAGATGTCCTTCAGAGCTAAGAGATCCCATTTCTTGGTATATTTTAGCCTCGTTTCTTGGTATTTTGGTCAAAGTAACTTGTACCATGGCCAGATTCAATAGTTTCTTGCACGCAGTTTCTCAACCACTTAAAAAAAAACATTTGGCAAGAAAGCCGCATCAAAACCGCAGGGAGTTTTTCCTCTGCTTTGTGGTCAAGTTCTTCAATTCAACTGTGAGTAAAGACTGCTTTTAACTGTAAAAAGAAACTGCTCAGTTTTCATACATGACTTGGAGAGAGTGAATGAATTTTTACGCTTGAATTCACCTGTCAAATTTTCATCCAATAAAGTTGATGTAGCTTGTTGCCTCCATTTGTCACGCAAAATACTTAAGCGTGACAGAAATTGTTACTTGTATATTTGTAACAAGTAATCAAATGATTTTTCTCATGCAATTTGGAATAAATAAGCACTCGTAAATTTTTCAAAGACTACAAATTGCACTCGCCCTACGGGCTTGTGCAATTTTTTGTAATCTTTCAAAAAGTTTACTCATGCTTATTTATTCCAAATTGCACTCGAAATCATTTGATTACCTATACTAATTTGTTACAGCGGGGTGCCACTGTAATCCTGTCGTGTGCTTCCCCTAGTTGTTCCTTGCTGACTCACAATCGCTTGCTTCAATTAATTGTGTGAGAACGATATCATCGTCACAGTTACTTTCTTCACTTTCACCTTCAGTTACATCTTCCAACATTTCTGTACCTTTGTTTAGAGATTTGTCATCAGGGTGTTTGCCACCACCCTTGTTTGCACCAAGTACATGCAAAGACATTTTTCTAATCTTGTCAGCTTTTGTTCCTCTGCTTGACAGTTTGTAATGCTTTAGATATTTTTCCAACTTGGAAATAAGTAGTTTTTTTTTTATATTTCCAGACTACTAATTCGAGCCAGGCATTCTATTCAACAGATTTTTGAGAGCGTTTGTTTTTCTGCTGTTTTTCTCATTTTTTTTTTTTTGCTCCAAGCTTGAAAGTGCGCATGGAGGAACAACTGCAACTGATGGAAGACAAAATAAAAAATTTCAAAGGATTTTTTCAAATCCTTCATCAGAGTATAATGACCGCAATGATTCTGAGGAACATTAAATGTTACTGACAGTTTTATTTTTTCACAACTACTATGAAATTAGTTAATGTTAAAAACTACCAGGCATTGTAAAGGTGTGAGAACGCTGGTGTCTAGTAAATTTGCCAACTGCTTTTTCTCAGTACATCAGTTCGATCCTTTGCTATTTATACACACATGTAAAGATTATATAGAGGGCTCGAGTTTTGCCAGTAAGACTTTTTACTCGGGCTTTCCAAAGGAAACGCCCGAGTTGAAATTTCGGCTTCGTTTTTTTTTTCGTTCAGCCACAGTTTGCACTGAAGCACATGGCATGGTGTAATGGCGGACGAAGAAAAGTTTATGCGGTGAAGGATCGGCACAAATACTGTGTATAATACGCTCAAAATGGATACCAAATATTCACACAGCATTCGCAGCACACCCACACTAAAAGATGAGGAGCGCTTTCGGAACCGGTTGGTCCGCAAAACTTTAGTACGAGAGATCTCTTTATGCAGCTTTATGAGGGAACATTTATGAGGGAACCAAGCTTTCATCGAGGAACATGCTATATCAACTGAGCTATCTAATGTTAATCGAGAGAAGCATAAACTAAAATCTCATCTTGTATGTAGACGCGATCGTGAATCAAGCAGAATACAAACACGAAGTTTTAAAAGTCTAAGCAGAAAGGTTAGAGAATTTGTCTATGCACGTATAATTAACAATTATCCTGCGAAATCGCGCGGAATACGGCCTCGTCGGCTAAAATCAGACGATATTCCGCGAGATTGAGCAGGATAATTGTTTTATTATTCAACAAATTGATAAAAAAATTGATTTCCAAGCTCGTAACATTTTTAAACCTTTCTGTCAACATTTTTTCACTTCAATTTTTCTTCCCACGTACGAAGCTACGTATATCGCCGGATATCTGTTACCTACGGATGGCAGTTATCGAGAGCATCATGACCATATTTGGATAGTGTTACAATTTGTTGATTTTTTTTCGTGCATACCCATGTTATCTACATTGTACTGTTTATATGTAAATGCTATAAATATATTTAGGGAAACGAAGTTTAACCTCGCCTATGGATCAAAATAATATTGTTCGTATGAATTCTTTTTGAAAGCGTGGAGCTGGAGCTCATTCGTTTTGCTGATGTTTGTACATGTTCCGAAATGAATATGTAATTAGTGGCGTGTAACTTAACACTCCGGAAAGTACTTCGCAAGTAGACACTGTGACCCCTTTCCGCAGTATGATATTATTATACAGGCGGTCATCCTGCGCTTAGGTTTTCTTCCGATTTAAGCATTCCATTTTGCTTGCGTTTAACTAAACCCGGAAAAACGTCTTCACACTACATAACAAATGTGTTTTCCGCTTACTGTAAATGAATAAGTAAGTAAATGAATAACCCTGCATCTCTAGCATACCGAGATAAAAACAGTTACTAGATAAACCCATAATTACAAAAAAAGCCTTACCGAAGTACGTACAACAAAAACAAATCTTTCTCTCCAACTCGAAGCCCGAGTGAACGCAAATATGCGTCTAGTTCCACTAGCAAACTGGTGGGACCACGTCTAGCAAATTCTTTCCAAATGTTTGGGACTCAGATCTGCATGATTCTAACTCATAAATGTTTGATGGCTTAGTCTCGTTCACAGCCGGTCAATTTGCGAGGTGCCCAGCCCTTAATGAACCCCCTGCCTAGCAATAAAGGAAAAAGTGAAAAACATGAATATTACCTTAAAAAAAATGCAAAAAAACCAGTGCTTTTGTAACCATTCAGATGTGAACAATTAACTGAAAGCTTGTTTGTTACCCAAAAATTATGTCAATTTTTAACTTAATGAACCCCCTGCCTAATGGCCCTTAATGATCCCCCTGCCTAGCAATAAAGGAAAAAGTGAAAAACATGAATATTACCTTAAAAAAACTGTAACAAAAACAGTGCTTTTATAACCATTCAGATGTGAACAATTTAATGAAAACTTGTTTGTTACCCAAGATGTCAATTTTTAACTTGAGAGATAAGGGATAAGAGAAAGAGAAAACGGTGAGGTGGGGTTATTCAAGGAAGGCAATCAGTACTTGAAATATTTCAGTCAAAGGGGGGCGATTATTAGAGGGAGGCAATTAATCAACGAATGGCTATTATTCAAGGAAATATGGTATTCTCAAGCATATTGTTAACAAGTTTCAGATATGCATAGACCACATGCAATGTTTCTTTAATCTAATAAACAAATCTCTTCCAGAAGTAGGGGCTTTTGGCATGTATTAGCTATAGAATTGGTAGTTATCCACATGATTACTCTTATACAATTTTTTGTTGAGCTACATACTTCTTCTTTCCTTTCCTCTTCTTTTTTACTTTTAAAATAATACATTTTAATATTTCATGCTGTCCCCATAATTTGTATGATGTACCCTATATTGTCAGGAAGCCTATACTTCATAAGCCCCCGGCTGCTATAAAGGCTTCCTTACCATTACCACCTTTAAAATAATCTTTCGCCTTTAAGTTATCATAAATTCCTAGTGTATTGTGTTATTTTTTTCTTTTCTTTTGTATGGTTAATGGCAAATAAAAATGGAAAAATGAAATGCAAAATGAAAAGTTTCTCAAAGCCTATAAGTTTCTCAAAGACTACAAATTGCACGAAACAGTTTTGTAAGCCTTTGAAAAATTTACTCGGGCTTATACATGACCAAATTGCATCTGAAATAAGCTTTAATGTTTACCTACACAAAGTATAGTCCGTACGATGTTACATTTGAATAAACCATTAACAACAGTACAACTACTAAAATTCATTACTTTTTAAGGCCTATATTATCACGACATTACTAGCGCAGATTTTACAGCGAGATTTGTAATAGGCGTATTTATGCATTCACAACTTATAAAGTACATCAATACATATTCTGCCACTTACATTTTCTGATTAAGGACTCCCTGGCTTCCAGGTTGAAAGTCGCTTACAATGATCCCAATTTGTCGTGTTGTTTCTACAAATTGCTCGATTGTTTGCTCCAGCAACTCAAACCTTTCTGGTACCTTGTCATCCGCCATCTTGGACTTCCTGTTCTCTAAGTGGGCACAGCATTATGGGTAACATCCTCTAAGCTTACAGTCGACAGCCTACAGTGTACCCCGCTGAGTGGATGGTTCTTAGGTCCACTGTGGCAGTGCCACCACGAGCGTTGCAGTCTCTTTTTTGCTCGAAATTCCGTGTGGAAGAACGCATGACGCTGACCAAACGGGCAGAGGCCGGTCACCAATTCCCAGAAATGTTCTCTCTGGATCTGGATATTTACTGGAACCAGGTCATTGGAAATTTGAAAGTGGATGATATGGGGATCTCTATCAAAAGCCAAAACTTCAAGGCAAAAATCTGGTATTTCTGGTGGGGGTGGGGTTCAAAATAAAAGATACCCTTGAAGAGGTATGGTATTTTCTAGGAAAACACAATTAAATGAACTGTTTCAATGTCAAACATGCTCAAATGACTCTCAAACAATTTTAACAATATTCCATTTACGCAAAATCTTGCAGTGACATGCACAGCCCTCGCTTTCTAGAAAGCCTGCAGGTCAGAAACTTCAATCTCACACCACCCAAGGTCACCTAACAATTTCTCACATCTAACTGAATAATTTGAGCTCTTACTAAGAACTATAACCCCTGCAATCTAACAAAATATGCAAACTCAGGCAAATGCCAGTGGCAGATCCAGACCTTGAGCTGGAAGGGAGGGGGGAGGGGGGGAGGGTTGATTTAATTGCCCTGCTTGCTTTTCTCTCTTCTGTCATTTCTTCTTTTTTAACAGAAAATAAGGGGGGGCCTGGCCTCCCCTACATCCGCCACTGAAATTCCATTTTCCAGGGAAAAAGAACTTGTTACAGCACTGTTTCATGAAAGAGATTGATACTGTATGTTCAGTACATCTCTGGAAATCTTATGTAATCAGACATGTTCTAAAATTCTTGCATATCCAGGGTAAAAAGTTTACACCAGTGACTTTGAAAACTTCGGCAGGGTCATCCAAGTGGGGACATTTACATCTTGCATCACCTGATTTTAACATTGACAAAGTAATGACAATAACGAGGTCAACAACCTTTACAGTTTCTTGTTTTGAGGAAAAAGCAAAAAACTATCAATCACATCTGAGGATTAGACCTAATCACAGGCTAAGAAAAAGACTGCACCTGCTCACGGATGAGCTTAACAAATAGCTATTCATCAACTTGAATTTAGTCAAGGCAAGTTAACTGCCATTGCAAGTTACTGTTTATCGTGTAGCTGTCATTTCAAGCATATGTAGCTCTTTTGTCACTTCTATCAACTTCAGTAGCTAACTGTTTCACTCGCGTGTTTATCAAGAAGCTATGATAACCTTATTTAGCTTTCAACTCTCAAGCAAATATATGAAACTTTATGCAACCAAGGCCAAACAAAACACTTTTTTGTCAATAGTACTGTTGTGTTTCGGGCTATTAAATCTTTTACCATTTTTTATATCAGCCCCTAGTCATTCTAGTCATTTCTGTTGCAACTTCACTACCCCTGATCTGTACTGTCAAGACTTGGGGTCAACTTTCCCCTGGTGTTGCTCTCGAGTTTAGTACTCCTTGCAGTTTCACATGAACAAGTTTCGACGAAATAGCAATAACATTTTTATTTGTACATTCAGGTACTGTGTAATCAAACAAGGTTATGCTCTGCTGAGATTGAGACTTTGTTTGTGAGCTAAGAGCCATGCTGCAACTGTAGAGAAATGTTTCTAAGAATTCAGACAAATTTCATGAGAAATTAAGTATTAAGTCATAACAAATGCCAGGCTTTATGCCAGTGATGGCACATTTTATTGATACGTTAAGATATGCCAAATAAAATGTTAGTAACAGCTACTGTACTTAGAAAATGAAGAATTTGAAGCACACAGGGAATTTCCAATGAAAACAATGTTATATCTCATACAATGTTTCGTGTAGGAACAGAATCAAATCACAAAACGACTTTTCCCCTTCAATCAACTTCTAAGTCTTAACATAAATGTGCAAAAGAACATCATCATCTTGTCCTATTCCCTCCGAGGGAAATAGAGCCTTAGCAGAAAGAATAAGGTGACTGTAAATCTGTGAAATATGATACCATCTATAACAGTTACTACAATGCACATGTTACAACATGATACAAAGTAAATAAGCATTTAAGATAGGTTATTACTAAAAAAGTAGACTTAATGTTAAGGCTAGTAAAATGAAACAACAAAGCATGCTTGTCTTAACTATACAAAGTAATCATGACTGTATCCTATGTTACACTGGAGAACCAACACTAGTGACAATGTTTAAACCACCAACTTCTATACCTAAGATTCTGCAAAGTGGTATTCAAAAATAATTGACGCTAATTCCTGACCAAATTTTTGAATAATTTCAGTAATAGATCAAACCAGACATCAAGTAACAAAATTTCTCAAGGGTTATTAATTTCTAAACACAAATGCTTGGGTAAATGATTGACATCATTGAAATATGATGCCAATGCGATAACTGATCTGTTCCTGGTAGAGTGACTACTCTGAGGTGTCAATGCAACGAAGGCAGCTTCAAAGACACTATGTATAAACTGCAGAACTGCAAGAGATGGTCAACAGGATCTATAGTTTCCATGGTTTCATAACTACAAAGTTAAATACAGATAACTGCCATTTGTTCCACATTTCCATTACTGTTAGCACGCTCTTAAAGTATGTAAACAAATTTAAGAAAACACCTCGTAATTCAAAAAAATAGCTTCTATGTTTTGCCTTCGAAACAAGTCTGTTCTTGGTCAGCTTAAAAACATGTCACGTTGCGCAGTTAGCGGTCCCAGGATTGCCTTTTCGATGTATCTGGGTACGTTACAGCACCGCCATATCTGTCATAGTAAGACGAGTAATTCCGCGGGTAATCTCTAGAATAGTCACTGTCGTAAGTACTGTAATACCCATACTGGCTTCCAGATCCTCGACTGTATTGAGGTGGATATGCTCCTCTGTAGTAATCACTGCGGTCGTAATACGGATGGTAACGGCTTCTCTGATCAGGCGGTGGTGGGTAACCCCATCCACGTGAAGGAGGAGGACCACGCGAATAACCTTGTCTGTCCCTGTCCCTCGGATATGGTGGCCGTCCTTCGCCGCTACCTCTTCCCTTCTTGTGTGGAGTGGTGGAGAGTAATACTCTTATCACATTTCCTTTCAGTTCGGTTTCGTGGAGCTCTTTGATCGCTTTGTCGGCGTCCTCTTTATTCTCAAAGTGCACAAATGCATAATTTCGAACTATCGAACTCTCCACAATTTTACCGTATTTTTCGAAGGCTTCCTTGAGGTCGCTCTCGCTGCATGAGTCTGAGATGTTCCCTACAAACAATTTGGTAGGCATCGGTTGTTTCTTTGCAAAATTTATAGCTAAAATTCCGCAGAAATAGGCGAAAGTTTCAGTGAACGCTGTCGGTCGACTCACTGTGACAAGATGGCAGCACGCGGTCTTGAAAAGTGACGCGCATGCCCTGGAATCTCATTAACGAATTGTACCGACAATTTCCGAAAACATCCGATAATTGCCGAGCTGAGAGTTCTCTGGATGTAAGATGGCTGCTCCCCTTTTCCTGGGGTTTGATTCGAGTACGCAGCAACTGAAGGCTTTAGTTATCGACAAAGGCCTGAATGTTGTGACCGAAGCTTCCGTGCACTTTGATAGCGACTTACCGGAGTTCAAAACTCAAGGTGGTGTG
>JAHPZR010015272.1:30000-45000 GCA_019787425.1 Platygyra sinensis | reverse complement strand
TGACAATCCAGCATCTTTAGCAGGCATGAGGGTGGAAGAAAAGGATATTGTCCTGAGTCTTGGTACAAGTGACACACTTATGTGGGCTTATAAAACTCCCAAGCCTGCCCTAGAGGGGCACATATTTGTCAATCCAATAGAAGGTATTGGCATTTATTTATAATTTATTTTGTCTTCTATGGTAGCTTATCCAGTATTAAAGTCTTTTACTCTCTTTTGATCCTAGACGATGCATACATGGCCCTCCTATGTTTCAAAAATGGTTCCCTTACAAGGGAGTCCATAAGGGACTCCTCAGCAGAGGGCTCATGGGAGGTCTTTAACAAGGCTCTGGAGAGCACCAATCGTGGTAACGATGGAAATATTGGTATCTATTTTGAAGCCACAGAAATAACACCATTTGCTGTTGGAATCTATCGCTTTAATGAGAAAGGAGAAAAAGTAGAATCATTTCCAAAGGATGTTGAGGTTAGAGCACTTCTTGAAGGACAATTCATGGCCAAGAGAGCTCATGCAGAAGCACTGGGATACACATTAGGTAAGCAAGTGTGTATATCTGCACCATTAGAGTGTACTAAGTTTTTTTGCCTGTCTCAATTTCTCATGTTTTTTTTCCCATTTTTTTAGTCCATCATATGAGCACCCGTCTGTTTAACTTAGGTTTCAAATGTATCGTAAAATAATAGAGTGATTCCTATATTTATGTGTGGGAGGGTACAGTGGGTGGTGGGAACCTGGGAGAAAGCAAGCAGGGAGTTATTAATAAGCAGTCTAGAGATTATAAGAGATTGACAAACTAGCACAAGAAAGGAGTGTGGGAAGTAGAGTATTTAGAGGAAATTTAAAAGTTTAAGCATTCTTTCAACACTTTTGGAGTTTTTAAGGTGATTCCTCAGTATTGCATTACGCATCCCTACTACACATTACTTTAGCATTATCAATGCACATAAATAAGTCAGTGTATGCATGTACACAACAAAAGAAAGTTCCCTCAAGGTAAGCTTGATATTGAAATAAAATGCTTCTTTTCTTTTAAACGATTTATTGTGTAATAAATAAATCAAGTAAGATTGGCCCATTACATCTCTAAGCAAGCATGGTGACCTATCAGTTTTATATTTTTTTTGAACTAGGGCTTGGTAGATAACATTCAGGGAAAGTTTCAAAAAATTAATCGACAACTTTTATTTCTCAGGAATCACCTTAAAATTAGTTAGCAATGCTCTTCACTGCAGCATCTTCGAAAGGCTAAGATTGAAACCCTGGTTTAAACAGGGCACTCGAATGTTACAACATTTTGCAAACACTAGCCAGGGTAGGTTGTATGAACTGTCACAACACTTACCTATGACACTGAGCGTAGGACTTGATGTAATAATTTATAGCAAACATAGAAGACCATGCATGGAAGACAATGCAAAATAAATCTCTCAAAATGTTTTTGAGTAATCTCTGGGGTATTGTGCAGCAAAGTGTTTCAGTCTACACTTGGAACTTTTTTTTAGTTTTTGTCCCTGGCCATTGATCAACTCTTATCATATGATAATAATATTATTTCATTTTTTTCAATTCAGCTTAGCAACTCTTTGTTTTCAGGTTATTCGACTCGCATATTTGCAACTGGTGGTGCATCGTCAAATCCTGCCATACTGCGAGTGATAGCTGATGTGTTTGATGCTCCAGTCTTTGTCCTTAAAGACACAGCAAACTCTGCTTGTTTAGGGTGTGCCTATCGGGCAAAACATGGCTTGGAGAGGGCTGATGGCAAGACATTTTGGGATGCGGTTAGTGAAGCGCCCCCTCATGTGTTGGTATCAGATCCACATGGTGATGCTCCTGACATCTATGATCCACTGACAGCTAGGTATAAGAAGCTGGAAGATAGTATTGTGGATAAAACTCATCTTCAATCCAAGAAACGCAAGCTCGAATCATAAATTGATATTCTTGTAGTAGAGTTACACAAACATGTTATGGGGAATCATGTGGATATCTTATACTTACTACTCAGTAATGTAGGTGAAGTATTATCTTTTTATGGAATTCTAGAAACCTGACCAGACAAAAAAGGAATTTAAATAAAGGTGCGACCACCTTTGTACACATTATGTTCCCGATGAAGATAATTTGAAATTGATCCATTCAGTCTCTCAAATGTAGGTACATTAATTAAAACACTGCAGGTTGCTTCTTTGTCTTCATTCTGTGGCACATTATAGACTTGCAGCCAGGCATGTTGAAGAAGCAGTTTTCCTTATTAATTTAAGAGAAACCAATTTTTTGTAGGACTGTTGTATTTTAAAGTATTTTTAGTGAGACATTCATAGGACAGGTATTTTTAGATATTAATATATGATTCAAGAATTAGAAATTGCATGGACCTTTTTTTTCAGTTCAGTTAGTTGGAATGAACTACCTGCCTGAAGGTATAATGCAACAGACTATAAGACGGTAAAAAATAAAAAAAAATAAACAAAAACACATCATTGGACAATGTTAATTCAATACGGAAGGTTAAAAATTTAATAAAAAATAAATTTGCATTATTTTTGAGTCAGCTTTTCCAGTAAGCAATAAACTTTGTAAGAAATAGCAATTTTTAAAATGTATGAAACAGGTCTCTTTTGTGTGTTTATTGTGGGTCAATAGAATAGAATAGCCTGCATAGATTTGTGTAGTATCTCTTTGGCACAGGGAACCCAGCTTTTTAACTTTTAATCAATGGTTCAAAAAAAAAAATCAGCACCAGAGCTCTGAAAGATGATTGCAAAGTTCTAGGTCAGCCAAATTTGAGGTGGTATGTAGAAATTTCCATGCCATGTGATGGATTGTAACCTGTGAGACACAAAAATGTGGCAGACCAAGAATCAACTGGCATTGGAACATCCAGACCTGACAGAGGCCAACTTAAGTTGGTGTGAAGCCAAAAGAGCTGCTTAAGATCAACAGAGGTGGACAGCAACTGTAGATTTCCTGTGTCCCTCATGGGACAAAGAAGGACTAGATTATGTCACTCACAGAATTATGATATATACTTTTTTTGGTTTGGGTTTTTGATGCCTCAGCCTGTTTTGTGGGGAAACTGGATAATCATCATAACCACAAGAGACCTGTATTTATGAGTCAGTCTGCAAATAATGCTATCTGGAAAAACACAAGTTTATTGAATTCAGAAAGTTAATCATAACAATATTATTTACCAATAGCTTGACTGTTGATTTCTTGCTATTGTTAATATTAATAATGCTGTACTAGTATTAAGTAATAACAAACACTTGCTCTTATCAATATTACTTAAAAAGTGCTTCACAACAAAAATACTTCATTATCATAGTGAACCTCTTAAAACTGGAATCAATGAAATACAAGAACTTTGTAAGAGTCACAACTGGGAGTAATTCTGTCAAAGACTGGAGGGGGGATTAGTCTAGTAGGATAAAATTGGCTGACAAGAAGCCCCACAAGGCTCTGATAAGTGATATAATAATGCAAAAAAGGTCACTGATGAAAAGTGATCTTTTGATTTGTGAACTTATTTCATTGCCATTTCTTAATTACATGTACAGTGCTTTAGTCACCATCAGTCCTTGTCACACCATCAGATGCAAAGGTCTCTTTTTTTCTCTTGTATCTGGGAAGTCTCGCATATAGTGGGAAAAAACTGGAATATTTTTCTGTTAGCTAACAGATAACCAGGGAGGTTTGCAACAGATGTGGATGATGGAGGCTTAAAACCCGCATTACACTGTAGATGATATTTGTCTGAACAGTTTGCTAAAAACATCATGATTCCATTTAACATGATCATGATAATCCAATACCTCTGCTCAACCACTTAACTCTTCTGGCTTATGGACATGCCATTCAGCTGATGCTACATCAAATTCAAGCATAAAGATGATGCGCTCAATGTTGCTGATGATGTGATTGATTGTCAACTCTGGTTCACCATAATGGCCCTGAAAGGTGAGGGTGAGGCTAACTGACAGAGGAACATCTTTTGATAAGGTGACATGTTGAGGAAACCTGACACGAAAAGGCTCCTTGTCGATCTGAAAATTGGATTGAAGAGTTGGCAACTTGATGCCGACACCTTTAAGGAAGGAGTAAGGACTCTTTGTGAATGGATCCAACCCCTGAATTGTCAGGGAATCAGTTGTGACATCCACTGCAAAGCAACGTTTTAGTGTAAAAGATGGTACTTCGAGCCCCAGTCTCTTCATTACTCCCAGTACAAGGTCATCAATAGTGGAATGCACCTCCATGGAACATTTCTTGTTCAAAGGGGTCTTTTGAAGGTTCACGATCACAACCCTTGCTCCCCTTTCAATCATGTTACCTGGCATGTCAGCCGCAGGGTAAACCCTGAGGCTTGAACCCAACACAATGCATAAATCTGCTAACTGAGCATGTCGGAACCCGTTCTCTAGCTCATCCTCTGGTAGATCTTCGTTGAAATTAATAATGGAGTCCACAAGGGGCCCTCTACATTTTGGATTGTCACAAGAGCGCCCAGTTAAATGGTCATGAGTTTTCTTTGCTGTGCGAGTTCTGAAGTCCCTCATGAACTTTGAGCCACACTTTAGGCACCGTTCCATGTTAGTGTTGCCATGGAGTTCAGCAAGAAAGATGGGATCAAGTCCTGATCTTCTGTGTAATCCATCTGTGTTTTGGCTCACTACAAACTTCACCAAGCCTTCCTGTTGGAGCTTAACAAGGGCCATATGAGAAGGCGATGGAATTGCTTTGAGGATTGTTTGGACTTTTTTCTCTTGTGATGGCAGATGTACTCCATGGGCCTTTCGCTCCCAGACTCCCGGTCCCGTGGCAAGAACAGTATTTAGTCCGCTTCTAAAATCTGAAATACCACTACTGGTGCTGATCCCAGCACCAGTGAAAACTATGCAATAGCAACTTTGCTTAATCCACTCTGCAAGTGTATTAATTTTCTCTTCCAGAACTTCTTTTGTATCAAAATACTCTTTCTTTTCAAATTCAGAGCTGATAGAGTTGCCTGCTCTTGGCTTTGGTTTGGAGATAGTGGTCTCACGTGTTGGCTTGGAGCTGCTTGCTGTGAGTGGTGTGGTTTTGGACTTTGTATCATGTTTAGCATCTTTTTTAACAGGAATCTTATCCTTAGTAACTGGTGCATTTTTGTAGTCATCCTGAAGAGCTCTCTGGTTCTTTTGGGCTTTGTGAAACATTGATTCTGTACGTGATCCTGAGGATCCTTTCTTTGAAGTAGAATTTGTTGCCATTTTTACACAACTGAAAAGATGACAAAAGTATCAACTGATTGTTGGTTTTGATAGCTGCGGTCTTGAAATTGTATTGAGTAAACCTGACCAGATGGTGGTACACCTGACCAGATGGTTTTACCCAAAGGTAAAGGAATTGTGCATTGGTCAATTTCATTGACTATCCCAACTCCCTCAGCTACACCTGACAATTTTTTTGGCAGGAGGTTTTAGGCGTGAGGTTTTTATCCTGGGAGTGCCAAGTATTTTTTTTTTGTCCTGGGAGTGTCAAGTTTTTGAAGGAAGATATGAACATGTCCGAAGATTACCAAAGACAACTGAAAACTTCTGGAGACATCCAAAGTCTTCCAAGGATGACGTTTATAGGGGTTTATTTTCACTAAATTTTCATACAATAGCAAAAGCTATAACAGCCCTGTCATTTCCCAGTCCCAGCCTGAGGATGTGTATTGCTTACGTTACCTTGCTCGCGGTGCTTTCTGTTTGAAGAAGGAAGCATTGTCATTAACACATAGTTTTCATTTTTTACATGGGATGAATTTAAATATTTTTGGAAACTGTGTCAAGCAAAGCTGCAACAGTGAGAATTTGGCCCATTGCTGGATTTCATATGTCGGGGGCCTGGGTACAATCGGTGTATTATGGGATTAACAACACAAGACCCATATATTCAGAAAGAGCACACCGAGCTTTACAAAATCTTTAAGTTTTGTGTTAATTGGGCCAATATTGAACAAGATACAGCCATTCAAAAACTTTAAAATTTGCAAAGAAATGTATGGCTTTCTGGACAAGTGTCCGGAAAATGTATGGATTTCCGGACAAGCGTCTGGCAAACCATACATTTGTTACTAAATTTTTACGTTTTTGAATGGCGTACTGTTCAATATTGGCGCAATTTACATGAAACTTAAGGATTTTGTAAAGCTCGGTGTGCTCTTTCTGAATATATGGGTCTTGTGTTGTTAATCCTATAATACACCGATTGTACCCAGGCCCCCGACGTATGAAATCCGGCAATGTGAGCTGGCATGAAATCAAAGTTTTCAATCTGAGGGCGTGTGACTCACATCTAAGGTGCAAGAGTTGGCAGGTATACCCTAGTTAACCCCTGGACATATAAGATGACAAATTTCCTAGGTTGGGTACAAATGAATGGGTCAAATGCTTCAGGGTAAGAGCAAAAAGAACACAATTGTCCCACCCTTAGGCTTGCCTAGAAAATAATACTAATCAAAATTTGATAAATCTAATGAAAAGGTGTAATTATTCTACAGCATTAATTTGTTGTTATGTAGTTTCTTTTAAATGTGTTTTTATCTTCCCATTGCTCACAACATTATATATAAAAAAGCAGTGAGGGGAGGTACTCCTAGAAAAATTTGGTGGCGGTTTGCGGCTTGCTTCCCAAAATTCTTTACCCAGGGACCGCGGAGGGGGTGGGGCTGGTAGGGTTATAGCCCTACCACTTCTATTGCTGGGATTCATTTTCTAGGGCTCCGGACAGCAAGCAAATGCAAGATAAATGGCACAACACTGATATTAACATTTGTTTGCCTTGGCCAGATTTTTTAGCCCCAACACTTTAAAGTCTCCAAAGTCCCTGTATCCCAGTTATGACCAAAATCTGTGATTTATAACCTGACCAAAAAATTTGATTCACTGTGGATGACCAGATGAAGGGCTTTTGTTTATGGCCTCATCAAATAATGATGAAAAAGACTAAAGCACAAAAACCATACCCTATTTAAGACCAAAATGGGACAAATGCAAACCCTATTTGTGGCCAAAATGGCTGAAAAACTATACCATCTGGGGTTGCACATACCTGTACAGCCCCAAGTACAGTCCATATGAGGGAATACTTCCCCCCCACCCCCCACCCACACCAAGGACTCTCGGAGTATGGGAGGCAATCATGTGAGCAAAGGCACATGCCTCAGTAAAAATTTAGAACTTTTATTTTTTTATTCCAAGTTCCCAGAAAAGGCTGTACATTAAGAAGTAAATCAATATATAACAGAAGCGTTATTCTGCAATATTTTTCCGGTAAGAATTTTACCGGTCCTTCCATCCCAGGCCCAGGCCACTCTCGCGGAAGTTTCAAGATTTCCCGCGCTTTGGCCGTTTGAAAGAAACTTGTTCAAGTAAGACAAATATTTTGATTTTTTTCACATGAGTAGACTACTTTTTAAGGCAAAACGAAATGCAAACGTTTGAAAAGGCCCAGTTTGAATATACAACAGAAATTAGCCTGCGAGCCGTCCTGATCGCTTTGCTCTTCGTCGCTGGCAGGCTGAACAGAAATCAGTCCTTTCGCTGGTAACCGCTTCGCACTGTACTGATCATGCACGAAAGGAAAGAAAAATTGCCCTTCGTTTACAAATTTCCCTGGATCAAGCAATTTTAAAATTTAAGCTTATCGTTTATAAAGTTTTAGAAATGTACTTAATACGATTGATGACTTAACCATGCGCAGATCTCCTGTCTCACGAAGAAAATTTATTTCCACATTGAACTGGTGACCACCAGTAAACAGTCCAAGCAAGGTCCAAGGCTGGGACAACGTAAGCATTCTCAGTTATTTTGGTTTGAGCAACTGATATTTATTTGTGCATTACATTTTAGTGTAACGAAGGAAATTTGCAAAAGAAAATCCTTCGAATATAATTTCTTCAGGGCAGGCGATTGAATCGATGGCGATCGCAGTCGCCTATTAGAACATTTTGCTCGATTCCCTACGCAAAAAATACTTTGATCATATCTCATACCTACCTAGTGGTGAAATTCTCCTCGGAAAAATTTGCTGCAAACGACAGTTTCGTTGCTAGGCTTTCTCTAAATGTAGATGTAAACGAAGTGACGATTTCGCACTTTTCAGCAACCGCGATCAGAGTGGAAGGGGAGGACTGGATCGAATTCCCTTAGATAATTTCCGAAAATTTCGGATCGGACGGGACTATTGTTGAATATCCGTAAAGCAGCCGGAAATTCGAGAGGAAAATCATATGAAACTTTTATTTCCGGTAAGAAATGGATTAAAATTGTCTAAATTTGTAAATAAACTAAAAAAAAAATTGGCACGTACAATATTTTTACCCTGTGTACATGCACCCAGCTGGGTGTACACGGAGTACATTTTTCCCGATAGATATTTCACTGTTGTTGTTTTTTTCCAAAGTCATTCTACCAGCAATATGACAAAAATTTTCGTACTTATTTCCCATTGATCGATTGGGTACATGGGTATTTAATAAGATTTAAATTTAAACATAAAATGATTTTGGTTGAATCACAGTGTCAATAACTTTTTTTCAGTCTGCTTTTTTTAACTGCACTTTTATCCAAAATAATTTGGTTCCTCCTTCCAGATGTGGACATAATTTTTAGGTTGGAATCTCTGCAGTATTAGTGGTAGTCTCTCTAGTTTGTTTGCAGAAAAGCCCCCACCCCCCACCCCTGTTAAGCATAATTTCATACCTTCAAAAGGAAGGAAAAGGAGCGTGGTGATACCTTTTGATGACTCTTGGATACATTTCTCCCATAATTTGTGCGGTTAAGAGTGGAAAATCATCAGGGCAAATTGGTGTTTTTGGTTTTTTTTTATATGAATGTAAGGTATTGTACACAACAAAGACCAATTAGTTACAGGTCGTTACAGGTAAGTTTTTGTATCACCAGAGTTCACAAAATGGCCTAAGATTTGCTACCCACTTGTGGTCAGCTAGACATTTAGACACACTGACAAGGCTACATTTATTTATTGGAGATTGATACTGTACACTTCTATTAAATATTTTGTATTCCACTCAGTGCAATTAATTTACTTGTATATGAGTAATATGATATTTACAGTTTTTGATGTCACCTGATAATGATAAAACCTACAAAAAATTTTGTTGAAAGAGATTGACTATTGTGTATGCATTGCCTACCTAGAGTGTTGTGCACATGACTAAAAAGGCATGTGCTCGCCTGCCATGGAGGATAGTTGAAATACAGAGTTGTGTTCTACCTAATGCTTTGGCTTTTGGCTTTATGTTACTATATTGACAACCTCACATGATTCTTTCCACTAGAGCCACTGCTATAGGCATGCAGAGACTAAAGAAAGTCTAAAGATTCTGCTGTCTTGAAAAGTGTTTTTAACACTGTCTTTGACTAAATGTTTGAGCTTTATATGAATCAATTGCATTCAGTGCTTTTTCAGTGACCATTGTCCTGTAGTCAAATCATACTCTGAACAGAACAAAGTCTTCCCAAGGCATGTAATGGAATCACTGAATGACATGGTTGGTTCTCCATAGTGACCATGGAAGCCTAACTCTAAATCCATAGACAGAGGGTTGGCATCTGATATGTTAAGACTCTTGTTAAAGTGCATTTCCAGAGGCTCCTTAGATAGGACTTTCTCAGCAACAACTTTCTTCAATTCTTTAATTTCCTGAGACACCCGTATGGACACTTGCCTGAAAAATGAATAAGGGGTGTCGCATTCCAGGTCAAGGCCTTGTATTAAGACCTTATCCCAGCTTACATCAACAACAAAGCGACGTCGTACTTTGAAGGGTGGTATTTCCAAGCCAAGCCTCCTCAAAAGCCCTGACATTACAGTATCTATCTGACTGTGTATCTGAAGGGCACTCTGGGAACTGAGTGGTGTCTTTTGCAGATTACAGATCACCAGCTTCTGTTTACGTCGGACGACAGTAGCTGGAATATCAGCTGCAGGGTACACTTGAAGACTGGATCCAAGCACAATGATCAAGTCACATTTCTTTGCCTCTTCATAAGACTTTTCCAATTCATAAGTTGGAAGACTCTCACCAAAGTTTATGATGGAGTCCACTAGTGAGCCATGGCACTGGGCATTATCACAGAATCTTCCAGTCAGGTGGTCATGAACTCTCCGGGAAGTGCGTGTGTCAAAGTCTCTCAAGTATTTAGCACCACAAGTCGTGCACTTCTCCAGGTTGGTGTTCCCATGCAGCTCAGCAAGCTGATGACTAGGGATGCCACTACGTAAGTGTAGACCATCAACATTTTGGCTCACAGTGAACTTGATCAACCCTTCTTTGTGCAACTTTACAATGGCCATGTGCGCAGGTGAGGGTATTGCTTTCAGCATATTAGGAATGGCTGCCCCTGGTTTCCGAGCTACACCTTTGGCTTTCAACTCCCATACTCCTGGACCAGTCTTAAGCACAGTGTTCATGCCACTTCGAAAATCTGGGATTCCAGTACTTGTACTTATCCCAGCACCTGTGAACATGACACAGTGGTTACTCTCCTTCACCCATTTGGCAAGAAGATCCATCTTTTTCTCCAGTTCTTCTGGAGAGTCAAAGAACTCCTTTTTGTCATCCTCATCCTCGATATTGTGATGGCTTCCACTTGAAGCTGGTCTAGGTGCATCACCTCTGGGTTTCACTGAGGGAGGTTTTGTTGGAGGCGTTCCTGTGTAAGAGTTATTAAGGTTAATACGTCACCCCTCTAGTTGATAAAATCATTCAAGCCATCTTATCTATAGTACATGTATAATTCAAAGTCTTTCGTACATAGAGATTTCATTAAGGGCTGAGCACCAGGCAAACTGACTGCCTTTGGGGATGATTTGGCTCACCAGGTTTCACAATCTAGGAAAAGTTTTTCTTACAAAAAAATTTCAGTTCAAAAAGTCTTGCCCTCCTGTGAGAATCAGTTGCCCTCCTAGAAAGAACATTAATGAAACCCGTCCACTCAGGGTGCGTCATAAACAAGGGTTTCCTTTACAATATTGTTTCTCACAAAGGAATACTGTAATTCAGAATGACAGGCACACAAGCACTGCTCTAATTTTTGTGTTAAAAATATTTTTACTGACACTTCTTACCCAGAGCTTAAAGTAACTGGTAGGTATCAAATAAAATGATGATGATGATGATCACAGATTTCATTCCTGCAGAAGGGGAGGGGGTCCCATATAAAAGTGATGTGTTGATCATTGGAATTTTTTACAGAAACTTGTAAATGGGCATGAAATTTGGCTTGTTCTAAGATAAATGTGTACATTTATTATAATAATTACAGTCAAGCCAGATTATTTAGTAATAAATAAAAAAAATAACTTTATTTTAGTGTCAAAGTTTTTAGCACTACTGTACTAACTGAGGACACTGAAATAAGCAAACAAATATTGTAAATTATATAGAAACTTGTTAAAAATCAGAACTAGCGGGAGACTGGCCAGTTGGCTATTTACAAATTGTGGAGGAGTTGAATTTGGGACCACCAAACTTAAATCCATCTAGAAGCAGGGAGGAAGATTTAAAAGAGTGAAACTGATATGTTTATTTAATTCTATATAATCAACTATCCTCCTATACCATTGTGAACAACTTTGCATTTTTTGACATAATCGGTAAATATCAATTGACACTTGGCACATTTCTTGTCTCGCTTTTCATCATTGGAGTACATGAAATTTCACAGAATGAAAGGCAAGCTAATTCTTAAAACAAACCTGAAATGGTTTGCTGTTAAAACAGAAGACAAAACAGAATGCAAAAGTGGCAGGGTTCCACTTAGTCTCCTGAATTGTTATTTGGATTTGCATGGTGACTCTGAGAAGGAGCAGACTGATTAGGATTTAATTGAAATTAAACTTTTACTTATCTATTTATTTGCATCTTGCTTTATTCATCTAGTCTTTAATCTGTATTACTCTAGTTTTATATTATAGGGTATTTTAGTTCATTTTACATTATTACACTTTAAAGTTTTTTTATTCATTGTAATCGACAGGTGATCACATATTCATGTAACCTGCACAATATAAATTATTAAATTATCATTATCATTATAATTATCATTACTATCATCATCATCATCATCATCATCATCATCACACAATCTAAGTGGGCCAGCACAATATGAAAACTCAAATAACTGCTCCTTGGAAACTGTTCTGTAGGTTCCACCAGGAAATGAGACTGAGATCATCACACAAAGATGAAATACTTTGCACTTTTGCCATATTACAGTAAGATCTCTGCACCTTTACCTGATGCTTCCTCGTTTGTTTGAATATTTTATTTTGTAGATCAAAATGATGTTCCGCTTTTGCGTGCAACTGGACAGGTATTATTTACTTGGGGGATCAGCTCATAAAATATTACAAGTTTCCAGTCTCAGAGTACAAATTGCCACACATCTTTCTTTAATGCTGTTTATTTTCTTCATTCTCATTACCTGTCTATCTGACAACTTGTACATGTACTGGAGAAAATATAGTCTGATCAATTTTGAAAAACTATAATGGGTACAATTTATTAGTTATTACTGTATCAATAATATCACTGGCCATCAAATCATGCAGTTCAGTCTAATAGATTTTTTCTTTAATACACAATTTAGCATCCTTTTTTCTCAGCCCCAGTACCTGATGAACTTTCGTCTTTTCCAGGGTTTGTTTTGTCTTTCTGTTTAGGTGTGATCTTGATGCTATCCACAAGGGCAGTTGCCATTTTCTGCAGATCTCTTTCTGTTCTTTCTTGAGCCTCCTTCAGTTTTCTTTCTGTTGTGGGGAAAACACCTTCCCTCACAACTTTCTCACAAATAAGCTTTTGTTCTCCCCCCTCTTCCTCCCAGTGAGCCACAAACTGTAAGTGCTGCGGCACGTCTGCTGGAAATGATACTGGATGTTTTACTGGGTTTTCTTTAAGTACACAGACTTCAATGTTACTTGACTGGTGGAGATACAGAGATTCTAATTGCGAGTGTTGTAGTACATTAACAGTCATATCAGTGGTGCTGTCAGCCATTATAATTGGAATCTGTGGGATAAAAAGTTTGACATTGTCTGTTGTTCAAAATGGAAGTGCTCAACAAGCTAAATATGATTATTTGTGGTATAACATTGGCAATCGAACTATTTTAAGAGATTTTTAAGTCTCCATGCCCCCTCCCCCCCCCCCCCCCCCCCCCGCCTTTGCCTCTCCCACCAGGACCTTTCACTCACAGGAGGGGTTTATCCATGGGAGGTACCAGGTTTCCTCTTGGAAGTCTGCAAATTGATAGAAACAAAATACATGTGGTGACTATGACTGGTGCCCTTCTCCCCACCCCCATAAATGAAAAGGTAAGGCTGTTTGCAAGGTCATCTCCGAGAAAAACTGAAAGATTCGCTTCTTATTTTGAAAAAAATTCCTCCAGTGATTGAAAAAAAAGGTACCAGTACTACCCCATTAATTTTTTATGCCAAAGATACGAAACTGCTTCAATCTTTTTGCCCATTCCTTACCTGACCACCTTCAAGCAAATTCACGACAACTTTTTTGCATGACAGAATTTCAAGTACACCAGAAATCAGGGTAGATTTCACGTCAAGGACCATATTATTACAACTCTCCACGAGTAACTTGGCAGCTTTCTCTTCCAAACTTGCATGGCAGTCAGTGCAGTCTTTAACAATCAACAACGCATCTATTGCTGGCGATTTCAGCTCAAATTTATCGCCCTGTCTGTTGCTGATTGTATGACTTGGTCTCTGAGCCAACTTGAACATCGCTTGAAGATTAGCGTAAGCCATGTTTTCTGTTTCGCTACGGAACTCTCGAAGCTTGATGTTCCCAAGTTTTGTTGTTTATATGAAACGTTCTGTTCACTTGGATGCAAATCGTATTTAAATTGTACAGAAGTGCAAACTCAGTAGAATTAATTCTGTAGGTGACAAATGTTGCCTTACATGGACATCATGTTATCTTGATGATAAGCAATATTTTTAGTCCCAATCGTCCCAGACGTCATTCAAGTGTTCCGCTTTTGAAGGCTCGGTCACTCGATCGCTGGCTGCAAGTGCGCGGTTACGTAGTGTTAGAGGAAGGGGAAAACGAAAATGGAGGTGGAGGAAAACAGTTCAGAAACTCCGTATGTAGCCTACTTTGCTCCTATTTTTTAGAACTATTTGTTTAGTGCTATGGTTGTCTTATGGAGCCGTTCAAAAGCAGCAGTGATATATTTGAATGCTTGCATGAGCTCAAATTATATTATTAACAGAGAGCTCAGGTTTACGCGATCATGCAAGTTGTCAAAAAAAAACTGTCACCGGTATTGATTTCCCATTGACTCTAAAACATGGACAATGAAAAGAATATACACATACGTCTACACCAGCCCAAAAACTCCTGGTAAAACATGCATAAAAGTAACTGAAAGTGTTAACACAAATTTGATTGCAAGTAACTTAGTGGGAAATCTCATTTTGAAAGGAGAAGCCCAATCTGATTTGCAATAGTAATCTCTAGTCATTTTTAATTTGTTAACTAGACCAATATATCTTATACTGGTATTATGTTTCAGAATGTTGGTGGAAAATAAATCTGATGGTTGTGACTGGCCTGGACGATGGAGCCATGTTGAGAAATTGCTGTTAAGAAGTGGACCACTGGCTCATCAAGACTTTGAACCTGGACCTCAGGTAAGCAGTATTTGATATGTAAGAACTGTTTGAAGCTTTCCGTGGTCAAAACCTTTGGCTGATATTTTTTCATGTTGTAATAGCTGTAGGAACATATGTTTTGCTATCATAATGCATAACATAGCTGTCTTATTTTTCTCTACGAGGTTCTTGAATTCATGCTTGATACTGCCAAAATATTAGTCATTGGAGCTGGAGGGTTAGGCTGTGAACTGCTCAAGGATCTCGTAAGTTTTGCCAAAAGTATTATGAAACATATCTTTGTTCCCAGGTGCAATATAGTAA
>JAHPZR010015272.1:12500-25000 GCA_019787425.1 Platygyra sinensis | reverse complement strand
GAGTAACAGCCTGGCTGCCAAATACAGTTCAAAATGGCAGCCTCCAAAGTCACTTCTTTAGAGAAAAATTTCTTCAGGATAGCAGCACTTAAGCAGCTGAAACCTTGGTGAGCAAAGAAGGTGAATGTTTGCTATAGGCAAAGACAAAAATAATAGCTTTCAGGAGTGATCTTGTTTAAAAGATACTTGAGGGCAGCAAAAGAACTGAGATCAAATAAACTTAATTTCAGAGGGTGTTCCTGTTGATGGAGATGATCCAGCTCATGTCCAGTGGATTTGTGACAAAGCCAAAGAAAGAGCAGAAAGTTTTAACATACAGGGAGTCACATATAGGTTGACTCAAGGTGAGGAGGGAAATGGCATATTTCAAGAATGTCAAATCACCAGAGAGCAGTTTAAAAAATAATTTGTCAGTCAACTTTGCTTTGTATCATTTGTTTCTGTCAAGGTGTGGTGAAGCATATCATCCCAGCTGTGGCATCCACCAATGCTGTCATTGCAGGTAAATATGTCTGAGCATGTGACATAGCTTTTTATCCACACTCAATTCGATATTAAAATTATGTAATTGTTGCACATGTCATGTGTTAATTACATTCAATTTATTCTTTTCCTCCTGTGCTACCAGCGGCTTGTGCTCTAGAAGTGTTCAAATTGGTGTCCAGGTAAGGTGGGAATGTTTTCTTTTATAGAGACCTTCAGATCTAAAAAGCCAGTATCAAATGGATTTTTAATGTCCTGACTGAGATCATCACAGGTTACACGAGTGTCCTTTTCAGAACATCTTGAAGATTGTCTCTGCTAGTCAGGAAGGGGGTGAATAGGTTTTCAGATTGACAGATCTTGCCTTAAAAGGTGCACGGATTGTGGATTTTTGCGGTATATCGATGCTTTAAAACATGTCGATAATAAACAATTATTGGATGAGGTTTTTGTGATATCCGGAATAATCAAGGTCGAGGTAACTGTTATCAGCCGAGGCTGAAGGCTGAGGCTGATAACACTAACCGAGACCTTGATTATTCCGGATACAGGGTTCGTACAGGTCATGGAAAACCTGGAAAGTCATGGAATTTTACAATTTCATTTTCCAGGCCTGGAAAGTCCTGAAATTTAGGTGTAGGTCATGGAAAGTCATGGAAAATCAGTATGTTTTCTATGAATGAAAGGCATTAAGATCCAAAGTTGAAAAATTAACTGGCAAGTCCAAAAATCAAATGTAATTTCAGCTGAATAAATGATTGTTTTGACACTACTGCCGGAGGGAAATAGCTTAACTTAGGT
This sequence comes from Platygyra sinensis, assembly GCA_019787425.1. Taxonomy (NCBI): domain Eukaryota; kingdom Metazoa; phylum Cnidaria; class Anthozoa; order Scleractinia; family Merulinidae; genus Platygyra; species Platygyra sinensis. The sequence continues at coordinate 23,716 of JAHPZR010015272.1, read as the reverse complement.
CATGGAATATTTCAAAAAGTCATGGAAAAAGTCATGGAAAGTCATGGAATTTTTACAGGTCATAAGTGTACGAACCCTGGGATATCACAAAAACTGAATCTAATAATTGTTTTATTATACATTGTTTTGAAGAAAATAACGACAACGCATTATCGCAGCGATCACAGTTTATTTTCAAACTTCTTACTTCGCTGTCCGTGAACTTGACATTGCTCTTGGAAATCATGCATTGCACGCGCAACCTACAGATTATTCACTAATCTGTCGGTACAGATTAGTGAATAATCTGTAGGTTGCGCTGTTTCCCAGAATAAACTGTAGGCTTTTAGCCAATGAGAAGACAGATGGTGACTACAATGTATAATAATCGCCATTAAAGGTGTAGAATGTTGCTGCAGATTCTTACTTATTTGGACAATATTGAAAGCTTTGAATGCATAGGATTTTTAAGACACTGATAATAGATTAATTTTGCAGTGTATCTACCTTTATCTCTGAACAGCTGTTGTAATCCATTAAACAACTACATGGTGTTTAATGATACAGATGGACTGTACACTTACACCTTTGAAGCTGAAAGAAAGGTAACATATATAAAGTTTCTCTTTGGATTGTATTATTGCTATAATTATATTAATTTTTCAACTCTCTTCTCAACATATGGAGATGAGGTCAAACCAGGTTTATGATGTTTGATATATTTCTTAAAACCCAAAAAAAGCAACAGTTGGTGAAATAATCACTAATTGGTCCTGATTTCTAAAATGGCATGTTAGTAAGAAGTTACTGTATTAACAATGCTGTCATCAAATCTGAAATTCCATAGGCCTTGCATTTTTTAGTCTAAATTAAAACAATATCAAGGGCCTAACTGTTGTCCTGGCAACTGCACGGCAGGTGTCCCATTTCTCCTGGTTAGCTGAACCCCTTCCTTCTCCACTGAGGCTATAAAATGTTTTTTTTTCTGGTGGGGAGAATCCGCTGAGCAATATGACTGCAAGCACATGGTTACATGAAGGGCGACAGCAGTGCTGATCAATCCATTTGACTTTGCACCTGTACTTACCTGTCCCAGTGGCTTTCTGTAAAGAACACTTTGAACCTCTGCAGAAGACAGAGGCTAAACTCTTGAACCCTTTTATTACCAAGTTTGGAATGTATATTTGTTAAATGTTTTCCATTTCTTGATTCTTAAAGGATGACTGTCCAGCTTGTAGCCAGCGACCTCAAAGTCTAACTTTCCCTGAGGATGCCACTCTTAAATCTGTGATAGACTTTTTGATAGAGAGCCCAACGTAGTGAGTATCAATATTGTGATGACAGTCACAAATGCATTGGCAAGGGGGGTGTTTTCAATTGGTTAAAATTAAATCATGATCATAAGTACCTGAGAACTTGGTTTAATATCAGAGACAGCATTACATGTGTACAATATTATTGTTCACTATGATGAATTTTAAGTTGTCCTATGAGTAACATGCTCAAAGAAGCTACTAAACCTCTCTTCAATTGTACTGACATTCAGTCACTTGACACCTTGCATTCCAAAGATGGCAAGTTAAGGCAATTTCAGAACATTCTTGAAAGCTTTTGTGTAAGAGAAAGATAAATGTCCTTTGCGCAGAAATGGACAATGTAATTTTGACAATACTCAACATCAGCACCACATATATGGGTGAGTTGGTTTCAGAAAAGTCCTTTGTCTTGTTTACTAAGTACCCGACACACGAAGATCTCTCACAACTTTGTCGCTCACTCAGCTGCTTTGTGGCCTAAAACCTTGCTCGCGTAGCCATTCCACCCCAAAAGTCATGAGGTTGACTTGTAGCAAGGCTAATGGGCAAGTCTCTTAAAGAAATAAAATCAAACCTCTCCACGGCTGCCACCTTTGGGACAGTAGAAAGTTGTAATATGACACCTGTTTTTAGATGGGTTACAATATTTTTAATTTTTTTTAAATGCTTAACGTAGCATAGAAATATCTAGCCTGATTCTCAGATGGTCCAGGTAATTCACGGCCATGAACTTGACCTGGACCCTCTGAATAACAGGGTAAGAAATACCTAGCAAACATAATCAAGATGTATCAATAAAACAGAAATGAAACAGAAACCAACAGCATGTGATGAGGATCAAGTTGTGTGACCTTTTACAATGTTACATGAGGTTTTGTAGACACCTTTTTGTGGTTCATTGATTAACTGGCTGTTGTGTAGAGGTTATTTTGGTAGTTTGGGATGTGCATTGACATTGTGGAAAGGTGGCCGTTGTAGACTGAGGTTAAAATATGAATAGACTTCTGCCAGGACAAAGCAAGTGGCCTTTGTGTAGAGGTAGCCATTTTGGGAGGTGGCTGTTAGTGGAGGTGTGACTGTACACAATAGTCAAGTAACCAAAAAGGGTTTGTCATCATTCATCTAATTATATAATATGTGCATGTGAGTGCACTTCCAAATTTGACCAAGGTAAAAGTTGTAATTACCCTGTGATCAGGCATGGTTACAGTTCATGGTAACCAAGGTCGAGATGACAGATATATCCACTTGTGGCGGGGTAATATTTCATTTCCCGTAGTGAGCGGATCGTATGATTGTCATGTTTTCAACAAAGTGTTACGTTCTATCATGGAGGGAATGAGTGGATCAAATTTCTTATGCGAACAATCCGTCAGGTAAAAGAAGGCATTGTATTTTTCATTCCAAGTTTCATTTACAACTTTCTCTAGACAAACTTCGATCCAATTTCATGTCTTTCTTTCACAAATCTGGGCCAACCACTGGAACAACTCAAACGTTCACCTTGATATTCTGAAATTTTCCTTCCACCAATCTTCCACGAAATCTCCTTGCAAAAGGCTCTCAACCCAGAACTGATTTCACGGCCATGCTCACGCATACACACGTCTAGCCCGTCTGGTATTTCTTAAAGCAATTTGTATTAAAATCTTCTGTTCTCGCCTCAACCTCATCAGGTGTTGTAGCGTCAGCAGCTTATGAAATCTTGATGTTGCTGTTTGCACAATTAGGAAATAAAAAGCAATTGCCACGAAAGCTACCACTTTACTTCTTGAAGTGCAGCATGGTTTTAGAATTTCCCGCCAGTTTGATTTCATGACGGGCGCAAGGGCTGACAGATTAAGTTATTTGAGCCAGTGTAAACAATGTACTATTGTATCAAGGTTAAGTAACTTGACCTTAGTAACTTTTTACCTTGGTAAAAACTCAAATGTAAACACAGCATAAGAGACTTAATTTTTTCCTACAGTCAAATGAGAGCACCTGGTCTTACAACCATGATTGATGGGAAAAACAAAACCCTTTATATGCAGGTATTGATATTAAGAACTTGCTTCCCTTATTTTGGAGAGAAGTGTTACTAACTGGCAAAATAAGCATTCAAAAGTCTGGTATATTTTCTTTTTATTTCTTTTCTAGCTGATTTTTGCTTCTGAATGCCAAGTTCATTGGTATTCAGAAGTATTGTTTAGGGTATGAATCCATTATGTTACTCAATCATTTCTTGTTAACTTTGCAGCAAATCCACATCGCTTTAATTATCATTTGACAATTTGCAGGTTTGCCATTGGATCTGATGTGAAGAATAAAATAAATGTTTTTTTCAAATATGCTACCCCTGCTACCCTTCACTTGTATACGCATAAATCTTTTAAAACCTTTGCCACGATCTGGTGATCTGAAACAAAATGATTGATTTGAAATCTGTTTAATTGGGTGAAAAGCCCAAATTTTGAAGTCCTGCTTCTACATGTATTTATATTGACTTTGCATTAATTTTGTGTTTTTGTAGTCTGTGAAGTCTATTGAGGAGAGGACAAAACAAAATCTACCTAAAAAGTTAAAAGGTAAAAAGTATTTATTATTAGTAGTAGTAATTGAAGGCTTTAAGTGCAAAAAGGGTGTATTGTTGCATGGTTTGGCTTGGCATGGCAACCAGTTGTGTGTGAGAAAAAATATTTATTATTATTATTAGTGTATATCGCAATTTTCATTTTTTGTAAGATCGAGCTAATTTTTGCATTGGTAGACTGACTTGTTTTGACTTGAAGAGCATTGTTTAATTGGTTTTGCTGATTTGTACTTCTTTTTTAGAAATAACATATGCAAAAAAAATCATTTTCCAAGCGGCATCTTTAGGAGCCAGTCCTTCAAAGGTGGATTTCACTGCAAAGCAAACCTAGTCTGTTACTTCTAGTAGCTTTGACAGCACAGGTTTTTTAATAGATGTTTTGGATTTGAAAGAAGTAGAGAAACAGACTGGAAAAAGAATCAACGGACAGTATCGAACCGGTGTCACAACAAAACAAACTTGAATGCAGCCTGTTGAGCAAACAAAGCAGCAGTAAGAGATTAGCATTATTATATGAATAATAAAACTTGTATCGGTTTGAACAACTAGAAGAAAATGCCAGGTTTCTTTTGTTTTTTTGTTCAACAAAAGATTTTCAGAAGATGCCCTTGGAAAACTGGAGTGTTTTTGCATTGTTATTTCTTGAAAACGAAGTGCAAATCAACAAAAACAATGATAATTATGGAACAATGTTTTTGATGTCCAAACAAGTCAGTCTGCCAAAAATTAGCTTGATCCTACAAAAAATGAAAATTGGCCCAAAAAACAATTTAAGCCCTTTTTGCACAAAAGCAAAGGTGACAGGTGTACAAGAAATAAAAGTTGAATTTGAAGTTCCTGGAAAGAGAAAACCTATTCTTGGAGGAAGACTTGTAAAACAAGAAGTGTTAAGTGAAAAAATGGTGCTGCTTTGTGGAATTTTTGAGGAATTGTGCATTCTACTACTTTAAGAAAATTATTCATCAACATTTGTTTATCCATTGCAGATATTGGCCTTATTGATGGGCAAGAGGTGGTAGTGGCAGATGCCACAACTCCAAAACCATTAATTTGCAGAATACACTTTTCTGCTGGAATGGAATAAAGTTTTACTGTGATCAAGTACAGTTGAATCTATTAACTATCAGACACGAGTGTCAATAAAAGCAATTGAGGCTGTTCCAGACTTAAAGGCCAAAACAAATTTTAAGATCTTTATGCAGCAGAGAAAAAAGCCTGTCATGTTATCATGAGGAAATTAGGAAGAAATTGTAATCTATAGAAAAAGAAAATGTTTTAATATTAAATGCAAATGAATTTGTAGTCTTCATTGTAAATAAAACAAATTCTGTTTGTTGCATTATGTGTTGTCAACTTCTTTGTAAAATAGTTGGAGAGTGGAGGACAGTAAAGAGAACAGGCTATGATGGAAGGAGGGCACTCCTTCAAGTGTGGTCCAAATTTGGACACCCAATTTTGCATATAAGTTTTTGTAGAGTTCTACGTCTATACGCCGACACCTCACCATTTTCAGTTTTTTTAGTCTAGCCTTTGAGTGCATGTTATTGCCTTTTTTGTAATTCTGCCTTGTTTTATAACCCCTTACATGTATGTATTACCATGGTAACCTAGTTTTTTTTCTTCTCATGTACTCCACATTATCAAAAGTTCAACATCCAAACATATCCTCAATATTATTATAGTCACCTTTTTAATTTTTTTTTTTCATCTGTTAAATGTACACTTCCTATTTGTAACATTTTAGTTACACTTTGACTGCTATTTTCATCACTCGGTTTCAGTATGCATTGATTGTTTTAATAATTAGTTGTGTTTATTTTCTTTTTTCTCAAGTTATTCTTTAAAACTTCTTAATTTTCCTACATTTTCATTCCTCTGTTTAACCTTAAACGTTTTCCTTCTACACTACTCAAATTCATCCTGAAATGTTATACACCTCTACTTCTCTACGCGTCTACATATACACGCTTCTTCTGTTCTAATCCATGCCTTCTTTACTTGATGCTGTACTGTGACCTACACTCTTCCACTCTTGCGCTACTCCTCCATGCGTATACACCTCTACGCCTGTATGATTCTGGTATTGTACTGTAAACTATGCTTGTACTGTTTTATGCTACTCCTTCTCTACACCTCTACTGCTCTAGCCTCTATGCCTCTAGGTGTAGAGGTGTAGATGCGTAGAGGTGTAGAGGCGTACAGATGACGAAGTGAAGAGGCGTTACTAGAGATGTAGAGGTTTACCCCTATATCCACAAAACAATGATTACATAGCTGTATAGACCCTTTGCGTAAATGGCACCTAAATTTAAATACATCCTTAGCCTCACATTCATGTTTCAAGACAAAGGAATTTTCACTTGAATGTGAGGCTAAGGATGTATCAGTATTGTTATTCAAATTTAGGCGCCATTTATGCAAAGGGTCTATGAACCTACTGCTCTATGGCTCTATAGCATTACATGTGACTGTCAGCGTTTCAAATCAGGCCAATATAAAAGTAAGTAATAAATATGAAGTGTAGAGCTGTAAAAAGCTACAGAAAATTCTATGGACATTTCAGTGTCCAAATTTGGGCCAGGTATACACTCCTTATGCCAGGTCTGACATGCTTTATATCTGTGTTTTTTCTACCTTATCTCCAGTTGTGCCCTACCTGAACCACCCCTCCCCCAAAACAGAAACCTACTGTAAAATCCATTTGTGTTGAAAAGTGCAACATTTTATTTTGTGTGACAAAATTTAAATTCAACACTTGTAATAGTAAATTAGAATTATAATAATTGTTTTAATTACAAATTCAAATACTTGACACTGTGCACTTGTGTAGTACATGTAATTCCCTGAGAGAAGAATTTTCCAAATAAACTAACATCATTTGAAAAACATTTGCCATTTTAACTTATCATTCTCCTCTTTCTATACATGTATGCCAGATTTATTTGCCCTTTTCTGACAGAAAACAACAATGCTGGAGTCCACTAAATTAATTTCTCTGAGGGCAGCCGTGTTTATTTACTTTACCAGTACAGTGGAACCCGGTTAATACGGACACCAAAGGGACATGCCACAGTGTCCGTATTATCTGGGTGTCCGTATTAAGCGGGCTCTCAGAAGAAACGTCAGGAACACATGTTTTCTCGATACAAAGACCAAAGCAGACAGTTTTATGAGAAAACGTTGTTTATTTCTTAACTGAGGAAGGAAGGAAACCTCATGATCATTTATCATTATTGAATTATTGAAACAGGTGTGACAGTGGATTCATTTGAAAAAGTGTGTGACTTTACTTCGTTACTGTTTTTTTAGCACAGTTCTGTAATAAAATTTTATTCACCCGTAAAAATCTGTCATTGTTTGAACAGGGTACGATGTCTACAATTTCACATAATTGTTACAATGAAGATAGACAGTGTGCAGATGACCAGTGTCCGTAAAGCGGGGTTGACAATATATGAGAGTTTGTGACTCGAGACACAGAAAAGTGTCCATTGTCCATATTACCCGGTGTTCGTATAAAGCGGGTTAATTTTAGAGAAAAGTATACGAGCTTTTTGTTGGGACAAATGAAACTGTCCGTATTAAGCGGGTGTCTGTAGAGCGGGTTCCACTGTACCCATTTCTACTCCTTGGTAGAGAGAAGCAGTATCTTGATCAAGAACACAATGCAGTAACCCCAGCCTGGGTTTGTGGCTAAAAGTCAGCTTCCTTGATAGAACTGAGCTTGTAGAAATTTAGTATTTATTTGGTAGTAGTTAAAGTAATATGAGTTATTTCAGCTTCAGACCATAATCTCATTGGCATGCCCCAGAAATAAACTCCACTGGACACATAGACAAAACCTCCCGACTTGTGCTGGTACAACCCTGCAAAATATGGTTCTCGCACAAGATGCCACAGATGTATGGGAAACAACTGTCCACCATGGGTATGACCAGTCAGACCAAGATCAACACTGTAGTCATCCAGAGCCATCTTTGCAGCTTTTGGCTGGTGAGCGAGGAGAACTGTTGGAGTGTTACTGTCAATTCCTGCCAGTGCCTTGCTAAAATCACTACCATGATCTGATCTGAAAACACAACAATATCAACTATGAGCGACAAAAGTGGTTGAGACACTTTTAGGAAAAGACGATTTTCGATACTTAAACATTTGTTCTATTTTATTTGCATCTAGCGTTAAATCTCTGATACCCCCAGCCCCCCAATTCAATGTTGTGTAGGCGCTGTGGTCTGTGCAGTCAAAGAAATAGAAAGATCAACATTATGATTGTTTTGGGGAAAAGGGTAGGGGGAAATGTTTCCAAGACGCAGAAAATCGAATTTTACTGCCAAGTGTCTCAACACTTTTGTCACTCATTGAAGTCTTGTATGGATGACTGCACTTTACCAAGGCATCATTTTTGGTACTGTTAAGTCTGTATACCAGTGTTCCATCAGGCCAGAGCTGATCCCGTTTTCTTTAGCATGAAGTGACCATGAATATTTCTACTCCTCTTGGATGGGATGCTAGTCCATCCCAGGTTTACCCCCAGCATTAAGTTTGCAAGTACCTATTTATACACCCAGGTCAAGAATGGCACTGTGAGATTTAGAATCTCTTTCCCAAGAAAACAACGTTATAACCCCGATGAGAGCTTGCACCCAGACTACTCGATCTGGGGATTAGCGCACTAACCATCGTGCTTCTCACAACTTTCTTCTACCAATCCAAAGCAATTTCACAATAATTAAAACACACTAAAACAGCGTTTTCCCTGTGAATTCTGATTGGCTGTGACTTCTTTGACAAAATGTTGATAATTCATTCTAGCGTACAATGCATGACAACTGGTTGTAGTTTCTAATTATTGCTAGACAGCCATTGTAGCCTGTAATGGTGGTCATCTCCTGTCCTCAGCCTTATCTCCATGCAAATGGCTGAGCAGGGGCTGATCTAGGGGGAGGGTGCAGGGGTGCACACCCCCTTCCCTCCCTGAGATGAACCCTCCTTTGTGTTTGCTTTAAAAATTGGTTTACATCACCAGTCAGTTATGCCATTTCGTTTTCAAAGTGGTGTACACCCTTCTAAGAAAAATCCTGGATCTGCCCCTGCTGAGGGCAGGAGATGACTGACATTTCAAGTACAAGCCATTCCAGCTCTCCACTTGATTTTAATTAATAATGCTTGAATGACTTACCTGAGGAATCTCGCCTCTACATCATCTACGCCAGCCAGGCAAAGTTTGGCATGAGGTTTGTTTGGATATGTTAGCATTACATGAGTGTTACGGAGTGGAGTCACACCAAGATATTCCAACTCCTTTAGCCATCCATCAACATCACCAGTGTAATACTCATGGTTCCCTGGATAGAAGCAAATCATAGCTGCAATGTAAATGGAATTTATAGACTTGTAGGGGCGTCACCAGGAGTTTTCGAAAGGGAGTCACACTATGTCAAAGTGAAGGTATTCATCAGATTGTCCAGTTTTTTTCCACCACCTGCTGCAGGTTGTTGGCTTAAAAAAAGGCTTACAAAGGGGGGGTTGTCACAAGTACCCCAGGATTCCTCCCTCCCCCCCCCCCCCCCCACTAGCTACACCCCTGACTTGGCATCAGACTGAATTTCTGCCATCTCCTTGACTCTTGTGACCACTTGAAGCTTGAAGAGATGGTTGAGGTTTATAATGGGCTACATCATACTTGTACAATACTCTGACAAATTTATGCATAGCATTGTATTGTATGCTATTGCATTGCATCATTCTCAATTGTATAGTATTGTTAATCGATTGTTATGTGGATATAATACTGACAAAACAATGCAATGCATAAATTTGTCAGAGTATTGGGCAACCCTTGGCTACTTAAGACTGTTACACTTGATATTACTGGTACCTGTCACAAAATATACACCATATCTTGCTTTCAATTTGAGCAATGGTTTAACTGCCTGTCGAAGTTGATACACAGTGGCATCAACCAAGTCTCCAGTTACAGCAATGACATCTGCATTTAACTGATTTGTTGTTCTAACTGCTCTTTCTAGCATAGTCTTTCCAACAGTCGGTCCAATATGCAGATCTGGAAGATGCACAATTGTAAATCCATTCAATTCGGGTGCAAGGTTTCTAAGTGGAATTGTAACCTTTTTCACGACTGGATATTTGTGACCATTATACAACGCTAGCACCGCCAATGCGTTGGAGACTATAAAAATTGCCATAATTTGAGACTTTGTGTACTGTGCCCTTGATGCAATTGATCCAAATCGCACATTAAGAACGCTAAGTATCCACGTAGAAACATCGAAAATAACAGTTGCTGCAGTCCATATTATCAACAGTCCTAAACAAGTATAAGATACCACAGAAATCCAGTGCGGCTCCACTCCAGAAAATATCATCCCCAGAACGATACTGCCTTGTGCTGAGGTGATAACCGAGATCAAAAAAGCGAAAAGAACCCTGTTTACATTCGAAGGATGGCTGCACAGTGGAGAACACAGTCTTATCCAAAGATACCTTGCCGAAAAAAACATGATCGATTGTGTTGCCAGCAAGCCTTGAATTAGGATTAGTTTATATTTGGTTTTCTCGTTTAAGTTCAAGAAAGAAGTTCCCAGGATAGAGACAACATTAATGCTTGCAATCGCCCCAGCAATGACAAGAACTTTGTCAAACTTTAAGTTCCTTCCTGACGCCATCTTGAGACAATTCTGATTCCAGGCTTCCAACCGCGCATGTATCCAAGGGACCCTAAACGGGACCCTATAAACATGGAATAACGAGGTAGCCTGAGAATCAGGCTTTTCTTACTCGCGCGGTAGGAGAAAGAAACACCCGGCAAAGCTTACCTTCTTGCTCAGAAAGGCCTAATATAAGGCCTGGTGTCTGGTTTGTGACAGGTACCAGTAACATTATGGCTCGTGGTTAACAAGGAGGTGTTTCTATAGTCTGCGAAAGGCTCCCGGCGAGCGAAAACGAAGCCAGGGCGCATGTAGACATTCTATTCTCCCCGTCCCGCCCCGGGCGATAGCTTCGCTTGCCGATTTTTTTTTTTATCTTCTCCGGGAACCTGTCTACAGGCAAGTTATCAACTGAGTGTTCCGTTTCCATATTTATTTATTTTGTGTGTGTGTGTGGGAAAATTTGCGGAAAACTGGCTTTAATTTATCGATCAAGAATATGCTGCATACGAACATGGCCTCAACTATTCAGATCTGTAAACATTAAGATGGTTCATGAAGCAAGACTTCTTTGGTGAGGAAATCTGACACGAAAACGGCTTACAGCTGTCATAATTTTGGTTCGTTCTTACTCGCGAGGTAGGAGAAAGAAGCACCCGGCAAAGCTAACTTTCTTGCTAA
>JAHPZR010015272.1:0-5000 GCA_019787425.1 Platygyra sinensis | reverse complement strand
TATATAGAGTTATTTCCATTATCGAGTGCTAACATTAAATAGGGTCATCAAGGCTGAGAGTGTGGAATCCGGTTGGCCTAAATATATCACTACGGCTAGCCTAAAAAAATCATTTAGCCTGGATTTAACACTCCGGTTAGCTCTCGACTTTGGAACGGTAACAAGATTCAGTCGAAACATGTTTATGCACTCTACATTTCATCCCTGGTCCCCAGTCTGCATTTTACCTCCCGGTCCGCGGTCTGCGTTTAACACCGACCGCAAGGAAGACACGGCATGTACGTTTGTATTCCGTAAAGATGGGCTCCTGGTAAAGAGAAGAACGAGCATTTTCGATTTTTCGCGTTGAACGTTCGCCAGTTGGTTTTAACATGGAATCGCTAGCTGTTTTTCTCGGCTTGGCATCACTTTGAGGAAACTCAAACAAAATCATCCAAATAACATTATAGCGGGTGTCGTAATCAGTTCAAATAACAAACCTTGGGAACTTGGGCCAAACAAATTATCTTGGAATTTTCTTCGTCAACACTGAACAAAAGAACTGGCGTTTTAGGAGCCAGGCTCTTGAACTGTTTCAGCGCGGCGTCGAGGATCTTAAACAAGAAAAAGCAAAATTACAGGAAGTTAGACCATGAATAGAACCATGAGAACGAGGGCGGAAATTTTTAAAACTAACCTTCTGATTTGAGCCAGCTTCAAATACATCAACAATATAAGATCTGTTGGGATCTGCTTCAATCATGGCCTTGGCTTTGTCCACCGCCTGAAAAGGAACACAACACCTACTTACTATATTGAACAGTATTCCTTCACTGAAAACGTTTTCAGCTCGGTAGCCTAGTTTTTACAAAGCATGGGAATGTTGTTCCGGGTAAATCGGGTTACTTAGTTCTTGACTTAATAAAACTCAACGTTGTTTGGTTTGGGGATGAAAAGGGTTGAAGTAATGACGGGGGGGGGGGGGGTGCTAAAAAGGTGATTACAAAGGATCTATCATCAATTCTGTTTTGCATTAGGCAGGTTGCACATCGGAAATTTGAGAACGTTGGCATAAGGTGAATACCCATTTCCCATAAACATATATTCTACTGCTACCTTTAAATTAGCCTCGTGCATGCTAAATGTTTACTCAAATAATAAAGTCAGTGAAAAGGCGTCACTAACCCTCATCCACTCACAGTTCTTTGAGTCACCAAATATTTAGATCTCTTTACGTCCAACTCGTCGTAGGTCGGGAGCCCAAATTTGGTTTCAATCAAATTTCATACCACAACGTTCTATTTTCTCACAACCCGCCCTCTATATTGAGCCCTCTGTCAATTACGAGCAGGCGCGGATCCAGGGGAGGTGAAAAGGGTGAATTTTCACCCCCGCCCCCCCCCCCTTTTTCTGAGCCCCCTTCTTTCTTTTTTTTCTTATCCCTCAAATATTGAAATAATAAATGATTTGATTTTCTCTGACATTATTACAAAAATTCACCCCCCATTTCAAAATCCTGGATCTGCCCTTGACGAGAAGTTGGAAAAAGATCAGATAACAAGAATAGCTCACCTGCTGCAACAAAGCAGTCTTCGTTGCTTTGTCAGCATCATCGACAAGTTTCTTGACCTCTTTCAGTTTTGTTCGCATTTCGTCTTTACGCCAGGCAGAGATAACGGCAGCGGAAATATCCTAACACAAGTAAAAAAAAACACCACCCGTCCATTGCCTGAAAGACATTGCGACTGACGAATTGAAGTGTGCATCACTAGACAAAAAGGAAAAAAAAGCACTGACCTCGCCAATTCTAGAGATTTCTTGAGAAGTTTCCTTGATTTTCAAACCTCCTTCCTTCATCTTCTGCTGCACCAAATTCTGAATGTTTTCAACCCGTTCCTCTAGCGCGTTACATTTTTTCTCGGCCTTCAGCGCCTCCGGTCCTGTAAGCGCCACGATTCTTCGGATTCCTTTAGAAATGGCTTCCTCGGACACGAGGACGAATGATTTCATGTGTCCTGTACGCTGCAGATGCCTGGTACGAATGAGTAAAAGAACAAAGTCTGTTTGTTTTAAGGCTCGTTTACACAGGCGATTTTTGTCGCGACAACTCGATGCAATTTTTGTCGGAGCAAAATTGCATCAAGTTTCAAACATGTTCGCGGCGACAAATTCGCACTGAAAATCGCACCTGCTTTACACGTGCGATTTTGAAGTTGCAACTGTACTAACCAATCACAAAGACTTTGTTTTGTCAACCAATCACGTGCAAAACCAGAACAATTCGCCATTTGTCTGACGCGTTTATCTTTCCGCGCTTAAATTTTGATTGGTTTGTAACAGCGACTCAACCATAATTGAAACAACTCAAAAAAGGTAAATAAATAACACAAGTAATCGGAAAACAATGAGAAAATAAAATCTAGTTCACTTACGTTCCCCCGCAGAACTCAACAGAATATTTGTATCCGGCCTGTGGATCATCCTGCAGGTCATCAAAAGAAGCGCCAATTGACAATACACGGACTGGATCAGGATAAACCTACATGGAAGAACCATAATCACTGTTAACCGCACAGCACTCAGTCTACCAGCCGCGTGAATACACGGTCTTAATGACAGCAGGTACCACGAAAATGTAGTTATGCCGTCCTACCTTTAATTTATTTTTGGCCATTTTAGAGATTATCAGGCTGGATATGCGCTAAATAAACTTCTATCTCCTCAAAAGGGCATTTGCAAAATGGCAACCTGCCTTTATTCCATCAGCATCGCGTTTTACGACATTTTTGCTAAGGCAAACGCAGAAATCAAAACTATGACCTACGTCTTAAGCTTTTCGGGGTTTTTTTTTCATTTTTTTCTGCGTTTCCTTTTTCTCCTTTTCTTATCTTTTTCCTGCAGTGATTGACCTGCTACTTGGCTTGCATTCTGAGAAAGCATCATAGAGATGGGCAAATTTTACCATGGAGAAGCCATGTGTAGTCTTGAGCAATTTTGCTTTGATTTTTCACTCAAATTTCTCAGCATTTTCGTGTATATTTCGGGCTCCATCGAGCCGATCACTCTGATCGTGGCATCATTATAAAGATCTTTGCTTCCTGCAGAAGTTGAGTGTAGATGATGCCAATTTTGGTCAAAGGTGATGACGTCAGAAGTGGAACAAAGGCCATGGCTCGTCACGGCCGGGTACGACGGGCACGGGAGTCAATGGGTTAACGTAACAATTAACTGTTGCATTTTCTGTCTCAAAGGTCGTCTTGAAGAGAGTCACTTTTGAAAAGAACAGTTGTTGGTGACTGAAGTTTCGACAACTTCAGAGTCAACTCATTTTCGCTCAGGTTGTCAAAACATCAATCAACAACAACAGTTCTTTTCAGAACTACCCTCGCTCTCACGGTAAAACTGTGCTGACAAACTGCCAACAGTCCTGGGTTCAAACCATTTACTACATTTACTACGCCCGGTTTTTACATAAACTTCTCCTTCATCAAATCTGCCCTCACCTCTTCAAAAATTGCCCTGAGGCCTTGAATGTCTTTGGCCATAGCTAGAGATGATTCCTTAGCATACACGTCCATGTTTCTTGACACGATGTCCTGGCTCGTCATTTCCGTGTTCTTGATCTGCTCAGTCGTCATGGCGCTCTGCGAAGACAAAATAAACACGAAAAGCATAACAAAAGATCTCCAAGGAAGAAATGAGAAAGTCGAGAGAAACTGAGAAATGAATGTAAAAGAGGAAAGAACGCACCTTGGCAGTGAAATCAAATCTGAGTCTGTCTGGTGCAACCAATGAGCCTCTCTGATCTGCTTCTCCAAGCTCTTTCCTTAGTGAGAAGTTAAGCACGTGAGTGGCAGTGTGATTGTTCATGGTGAGTCTTCGCCGTTGCTGTTGGGAACAATTTTGATAAAAAGTCATTGTTGATCCTCCATTCTTCCAGGCTATTCAGATTGGGAACTAATGTTACCATTAAGTCAAAGAGTAATCTATCCTTGCATCACATGCTTGATAATTGTCTTAAATGTCTTGACGCCAGAGAGTTTTAGTTAAGATCTTTCTTCATTATCTCCAAAACTAAATCTTTCATGCGACAATCCAAGATTATCCTGCCAGTCAAGATTTGTCAACTTTTTCTCCTACGTGTAAGTCAACTCAAGACTTTTTCCCATATTCTTGCCCACTCGAAAAGGTCTTAACTCTTTCCTTGTATGTACCTCGTCTATTTGACATTTCATCTGGTCTCCTACTCTCAAGGTACCTTCCACGGCTCCTACATGAAGTACATATCCGCCATGAACCTGGACATTGCTGACTGCAAATTCCACTTCCTGAAACAGGCAATGCACTCATAATAACAGCTAGTTAACACATTTCGGTTACTAAAACGGATTTCAATTTTCTCGAAAATACTGGTAACTTAACAGACCCAGAGCCCTACTTTAAGATCTAAAATAAAATAGAAAACAAAACCCTAGCTTATTGGGACTGGTAGGAAAGCAAGCTGACGAGCAAAATTCGGGATGAAGATATGATTCCGGGAAATAAATTCTTTCGAAAGTAAAGACCAGTGGAGAATGGAGAAGGAGAACTGTGTGAAACATTTTGGCAACATTAATTACAAAATTACAGGAGAATACAGTCCGCTAAGTTGACCAATCACAACACGCATACTAAGTGAAACATATAATACGAGAAATCAAAAGTTCATCGCTCTTGGCAATTAGATATTTAACACAGAGATCTTGTGACTTACATCATCACCTTCTTTGACCATGAATCCCTGGTCGTATATCTGGCCACCTTGTTCAGCATAGAAACATGTTCTGTCCAATACAACTCCACAGTGACTGCCGCTGGTTACTTCACTAACAAAATCTTTCTCGAACATGATTGCCTTCACTGTACCAATCACTGGTTCAAATACTGAAGAACAAACCAAGCATGGTATTCCAAATATAAATTTAATTTAAGTTTACAGATAATAATGTTTTCCTAATTTTGTTTGTTTTACATTTCATCAC
>JAHPZR010015271.1:5000-20000 GCA_019787425.1 Platygyra sinensis | reverse complement strand
AGATCTTTTCATGGTGACCCATAAGGAGATTGGCGAGGACAGGAGCTAGGGGTGAGCTCATGGCAACCCCGTCAATCTGGTCGTAAAAGGAACCTTTGAACAAAAAGAGAATTTCACCAGTAACAAATGAAAAATAACGTTTGAGATCGGACGGGGTAAGCTTGAGGTGTGAGTTTCCCTTGTAGATGTACCTGAACGCTAAGTCAATACATTCCTCAAGAGGGATGTTAGTAAACAAGGTCTCCACATCAAAGGAAATGAGACTAGTTAATTTTTCAAACATGAGTAAGTTGTTGATTTAGTGACGAAATTTCGTTTCTCCTAATAGCGTAGAATTTAGTCTATATATTTGTTACGCTAGAAATGAGTTCTCATTTGCATTTAATTTGTAGCAAGCTATATGTAGTAAATATCACCTACAAATCAAGTTCGATCCAAAGCTAGAATTTTGATGGGTTAAATGTCATCATCATCATCATCATCATCATCATCATCATCATCGTTTATTTGCCTTTATATTACAACAGTTTAAAAAAAGAAAAAAAAGAGAATAAATAATAATAATAACAATAATAATATACAGCAAGTTGTTAGGCGAGGAGACCTCAAGAAACCCCCAGACTATTAGGAGAGGCCACCTCGACATCACAATATTAAACAAGATAAGGGCTGCGAAGGAGTACGGCAGAAACTAACTCAGAAACTATTTTAGTAAAAACTCTAGCACTTTGTTTTTAAACGTAGGAAAGCTTGACAAATTGGTAATAGAGGCAGGAAGACAGTTCCAGACCTTAGGTCCTTGGTAAAGAATAGTGATATTACGTGAAAGGCAAGTTAGCTTTCGTGACGAAATTTCATAATATTTGCTGCAAAAAACAACCACTAGTTAAAATTGGAAGAACGCTCGACCGCTTATGCAAAAAAATTCTGGTTTCACATTAAACACCTAGATAATATTCCAATCTTGTACTTCTTTGTACTATTACAAAGCTGATTGCGATATTCTCATTACACTCAAGGTTAATAACAATTTTCGGCACGATCCAACTTTTTGTCATATTGGAAACAGTCGAGATCTGTTTGTATCGCTGTCCTGTTTTCACTGTTTTCTGGCTTTCTACCATTCCAGCAAAACGTCTTTTCTTATCAACTCTTGTGGTTTTCCAGACTCCACCATTTGCCCGTCACCAAAAAACAGCGCCTTCGTGGAGGGAGGCACTTTGAGCGTTAAGAGTCTTGCCCAAGAACACAACACCATGTCCCCGGCCAGGGCTTGAACCCGGATGGTTGAGACGAGCGCGCTACTCACCATGAGGCCAGCTCTCCTTCCCTTAGTTAGATGGCAAGAAAACAAAAATCACTGTTAGGCAAATGGAATGTTCACCTTCATTTAAGCGTCATTTTATCTTTTACGTGCTTTTTCGTCCTCTTGTTAATGATACTATTTAACAATTAGATTATGAGCTCGAGATTTCTATGAGGTGATAGTTGATGAGGCCGAAGGCCGAAGGCCGAATCAACTATCACCTCATAGAAAGCGAGAGCGAATAATCTTATTGTTTTAGTAGAATTCTTTCTCAAGTTTACTTCAAATAACGGTTTCCAATTATTTCTCGACGTATTATTAAACTTTGCGCCTTAAAAAGATCGCCCGGATTGAATTGGCATTTAACATGGAAGTGCGTACGTGCGCGCATCATTTTTTTCGATGATTTCAACTTTTTTTTAAGTCAAGAAAACGTAAATGTCCTTCGTTTGGTCTTCTCAGGACTTTAATTATCCATTTTCATCAAAATTTTCGTCCAAAACTTTAGCAAAACGAAAAAACGTCGCTATTTCGTAGACGAGTTCCAGGCACTGCACACTGATGGCTGATAGTATGCAATGGCTCAGCCAATCAGATTACAGCATTTGCATTAGTATACTAGTAGAATTCTACTAATCAACAATTAGTTTGAGCATAGTTAATAACTATGGTTTGAGAGCTCGCGATTTCTATGAAATGAGGTTGCAGTTATTAGGTAAAGGTTTGAATGAGAATAACAGAAATAACAAATAATAGAACTAATAGAAATAATAGAACTTTAAATCCGTCAGGTTCTTGCTTTGCGTTTGAACCGAGGTGGCATTAAACAATAATCGTTTAATAAAAGCGTCTTTTTTAACTTTGGCGTTGAATTGCTTAAAATCATTAGTATAGTACCTGGATGCAGTGTTTCAGAGTACAGCCTACAAAATATATAAAAGCAAAACAAAGAAAGAAGCTGTTTAATTACAGTCTGTTTAACATCAATTTAACATTTGGACATGACTGGCTAAGATTATATTAGCATGACAGGCTACGATTACAGTATTAGTCGTAATCCCTGCTTGTAGGTTATTCCATAAATGAGGAATTCTATTAAACAGAGTTCCACTAAAAGCTCAGGTTTAATTTCAATTTGTTACTCGGATATGACTTCAGTCTTTTATTCGAGCAAAATTCAAAACATAATTCAAATGCGCAATTGTAGTATGCACAATTGAATTTGTGGAATGTTGTGAAGTGTTTGACCCCTCTTCGATACACCAGTGGAAGAACTTGAGATATAATTGTCTAAGGCACTTGTTGTAGCTTAGCTCTGGTAGAGAATCCGAGTCGCACGTCGTTGGACTCGTTCTGTTGATTTTATCAGAGTGACAGACCTCGGGCTCCAGATTTCGGAGGCATGATCGACTGGGCGAGAAGGCACGATCGAGTGCCTCGTAAAGAGATCTCATAGTTCGTAAAAGTTGGTCACTTTAGCTAAGAGTTCTTCGAATGAACCGTGGCGTATTGTTAGCCTTCTTCACCAGTGCATATTTGTGGTCACAAAATTGAGCATTGCAGGTAACGAGAATTCCAAGGTCACGCTGATTGTTCAGCCTCTTCAGACATTTTACTCCCGTGATGAAGTTGTGGATTATTGTAGGTGCGTGTTGTCTTGCTTCCGTGCATATCGAGCAGTTATCTGCATTGAAGGCCAGCTAATTCCAGGTATTACCCTATTCAACCAGGTTATCAATACAGCGGCGACAAGCAATGCAATGCATAACGTTGCAGATGTTTTGTGTGCTCTTCGGACCTTGTAGAAAAGTCTGAGAAGTCCTTTCCTATCCAGGTCTTTTTGAGCACGAACTCTAATGCACGCTGCTGTAGACAACAATGCCGTAATGGTGTTCTTTTAATAATATTCTACAGAAGCCAAGTTGTGTGAGAGGCTAGGTTCATTCGTTTTTAGTTCTATTGTTTTGTCAGCCAATCATGTTAAGCCTTCTAAGAGGTGCGTGGCGCCTCCTTTTCTTACGTGGAAGACGCCATTTACTGGTATAAATTTTCAAAACAAAAGTTTATTTGTTTGTTACGACATCAGCACATTATCAACAAGAATATGCGAGGTAAGCAAATTCCGTGTAGCGTCAAAATGTGAGTAATAACGGAGAATTATAAGATCTTATATACAGAGATGAATACTGTATGTGTTAGCACTTATTCCCATAGAAAATGATTGAATGAATCCAGATAATATGATTTTTTTATTTACAAAGAAAAAACAACATCCTAATGTTGAGACTACTACTACTTTTGCACCTGACCACTTACTCTCAGTAATTGGGTCATAGTTAAAGGAGCACTGTCACAGGAGTTTTGCGGCTGTTTTCAGCTTCATTCGTTGCTGAAATCTTTACATGGTACCTTAACTCGTTCCCAAAATGCCCAAATAGACTAAAAGAAACATATCAAACGAATGGTGCCTCAGAAAGCAAAACCATAATGAATTTCTGGCAATATTTTCAAGGATTGGCTCTAGAATTTGAAAAAAACTGGCTAGTTTTTTCAAATTTCAGTCCTTTTCAATCCTTGCCATATTAAGTGCTAGGCGGCAATAAATGGTTTCGGTGTAGTGATAAAGTCCTAGATAACAAAACTGCTTCATTATTTTTGGGTTCCAATTGATGCAGGAACATATTTCGGCATTGTAAAATGACGCTAAAATACCGTGACAGTGCCCCTTTAAGGCACAGTAGTCTATAATATGTCGGCACACCATTCAGTCTATAAATCTTCAGCGCTATATTATTTACTTTATTGTTTTAAGTTATATGAATTACAAAGTAGACTAGATTACAAGCATTTCTCACTCCATCAGTGAAAACTCGTATCTTTAAATCTTCGAAAACCTTACTAGACTGCGAACAGCCTAACCTTTCCTCGAAAATTCCCGGGCGAAAATTAAACAAGTAAGCGTGCGACAGAGAGACCTTGAGCGTGACGTGCGAGTGACGATGTTGCGAGCCGCTAGTAGCACGAGCGTCGAAAGACGAGTGAAAAGAGAGACTTCACCGGTTTGATACAACGATTTGGATGCCCGGTACTCTGGTTACGGAGTGATACTATTGGTCGGTCTACAATGGTATGACGCGCATCTGTCAGTAACCTTTAAAAGTAGCATGCAGCGCACGGCAAAGCTTTGTTGTAATGTTTATCTCCTACGGTACAACTCCTACGGTCATTTGCCGCTCTCTTTTGAATTTCGATCTCTTGCGACCTTTCTATTAGTTTTATGCTTCACACTTGTTTTTGAAGGAGTGTGGAGGACTTTACAGTAGAGTAGAGTCGTTTGACCGAGCAGACGAGTATGAACATTTTTGAGAGGTCATTTGCCTGGTTTCAGCTGCAATCTGTAGAAACATTCATCACAACTTGTTACTGTAGCTTCGATAGACTCGCGTAAAAAATTAGACATCGGAGTGTCAAATGCTAGCAGCTCGCAGCTAGCAGCTCGCTGAATAGCCGCTAGCATGTTACCCTCGCAGTCACGTTCGCACGCTTGTTTTTCGTTCTTCCCCAAGGTTTTTGGAGGAAGAGAGAAGGAAAAGAGAGACTGCTCGCAGTCTAAAAATTACAAAAGCCCTGAAACGATCGAACAAGGCAAGCAGAGACTTTTCTTTGATCAACTGCTCTGCAATCTCCGAAGAATAGTCAAAACAATTCGTTGTAAGCTTGTTCAAAAAATGCTAAAATTATACTTTGCTTTTTCTAGTTGAACGCTCGAAATTTCATATCATGGCGAACGCATCGATCTATTTGAAACTCAGGTTATATACGCCTATGCCCATTACACTGACCAGCTACAGAATCTTTACTTTTGTTGTTACTAGTGGGAACTTTTTCAAGTTAACTGCCAAGCTTTGCAAGTTAATCTAATTTTCATATGGGAACTGATTTAATCGAAACTTAATGTTTCCATGGAAGCGTTACTTATGCAGGTATGTCTTTCCAAAACTGGATTTTTTTTTTTTGTTAACAAAATTATCTTTTATGACTTAAAGTTATATTGTTATTACCTTTAATTAGCTTGTTTTGATTCATTTTGGTGGACTTGTGACGTTTCTGAAAAATCAGAATCCAAGATAGCGAATCCAAGAGTAGCCATACCAAGATGGCAACTTTTTGGATATCATGTCACCACATGATATGGTGACTGAAATCATTTCACTCATGCTGCTTACTTCTGGACTCCCAGGCTTCGTTATAATTGCTAAAATAGTTTTTAAGTAGTTAAGGGAAGGGAGGATCTCGCTTTCCACTGGTAAAAAAGAACTTAATATATCTAACAAGCAAATAGCAAAACGTTTTACATTCAAGACAAACGCGGAACTACTGACTGTCACTCTGGCCAACAAACACGCAAATGAGTGACGCTAATCTCCACTTTTTTCTATAAAGTTCTGCTTTTCTCGTATTGGAGAGGGAAAAATGGGTCGATATCAAAGTAATAATGAAGTTATATACACAAGTGTGCATTGAATAAGAAATCGAGGGATCCAAAACAAAAGCTAAGAATTTACCACGGACATGCATTCGCGAATTTTCGTTACAATCAATTACAACAAAATTCTTCTGCCAGACATTTACAGGACATGAGCTTGTGAGTTAAGGCGTCATATAAAACCTGGTAAGTGGCTTCTGAGCCATTTGTTTGCTTCCAACTAACTAGCATACGGCGTGCTTCCTCGGGCTTTTCGTCGTTCCCAGTACAGAATGCACTTAGCTCTGCATCATTGAAACTGAAGCGACGTCCCAGCTTCCTCCATTTATCACCAAGCTGCGTAGAGAGCCGCTCTAATTCATCGTCGGAGGGAATACCAGCTTTCACTGCAGACAAAGGGTACTCGGCATCTACTTGTCATTCCAGCAGTATGAAAAAAGTAGAACCAGATAACAGTCGGGTGGTATCAAAAACAAATTACACGTGTCTATAGCTATGGACTTAAAATGCACTGTATCTATATACCTGACAATAACCCAAATCAGACATTTTTGACCTTCTCTTGCGGTGCGGATCCACTCCCTTTTTAAGTGATTGCATAGAACGTCCAAAATTGTTGCCACTGAGGCAGAAAACTATGGCGTTCCATCTCCGCCGAAAATCAAAGTTGTAACGCAACATCCAACTTTACACATCGACATCGGGGTTTGTCATGTCAACATTAATATTCGCTTAAATCAACTTCGAACTTAACAACACAAATATAGTGCCTTTCTGAAAACCACGTTATGTGATGGAAGCCTCCTAATAAAAGATTATTATTATTATTATTCAAATCAACTTCCAACTTCAACGATCAACTCTTCTTTTTCAGTCGTTAAAACCAAGTTTTCAGATCAACTTAACATTTCGTGTTGTCAATACCAAGTTTGTAAATTTAGACTTCGTAGTGATATATAGCGACTTCTGATATTTCATTAAAATGTCCAACAGCGCGTGTGAACTTATGATAAATCATCTGTAACGCAATGTTGGACTTTGCCAGGTCAAGTTCAACATTGTAACGTCATGTTCGTCTTTACATCCCAAAGTTGAATGTTGAGCTCTTTCAGCGAGCCCAAATCCGCCAGTAATTATGGGATAACAAAACTGGCGTCATTTATTCTCGCAGCTCTACCGGCACGTGGTCGCGGTGTTCGGTTGCAGTTCTCTGGAATTGCCACGTTTTTCAACCTTTAGTTCCTTAATTTACATATTAAATGGCGAACCAGAACAACGGCCAACTGAATCACTTACGAGATACCCTTCTCCAGGTAGCAAACTGGCTTACCTCTTTGCAGAACAGCCAGAATAACCACTCAGAAGGTAAACTCGGCTGGATATTTAGATCGAGTAAGCTACTGCATGCAGCTTGCATTCCTGTTTTACCTCAGTGTGAAGGGCCGTAGCCAGAAAAAAATATGATTGAGGCAATGTCAATGAAAAATTTTGACTGAGGCAATGTCCGTGGTTAAATTACCTTCCTGTGTATATTTAGAGTGTTTCAGTATGATGATTATAAACAACAAAAACGAAAGAAATAACTGAGACAAGTTCCTCGCTTTGCCTGTTACTATAAACTACGGCCCCGGAATGAAACTCCTCATCAACTTTAAAAGCTGCCATTTTGGATTTCAGCAAAAGAAAAAAGTTATTGGTAATTTTACATTTAAGGATAATGAATTATTTGTTCTTGATCTTTTTGTGTATATATTGTGTTGAGACACTCCATAGACAGAAACCAATTCCTTTGTTCAACGTATGACCACACAACCCACGCCCCACGCCCCACGCGCCCCCCCCACCCCACCCCTCCGAAAAAAAAATATTACACTCAAGCAAAATGCTTGAGTGCCTGCTTCCCCTGCAGGGGTGGATCCAGGATTTTTGTTAGAATGGGGTGCACCTCTAAGGAATGACGTCACTATCCAGGATTTTTGTTAGGAGGGGGTGCACCTCTAAGGAATGACGTCACTGACTGGTGAGGTAAACAAATTTTAAAAGCGAATAGGAAGAAAAAGGCTTCATCTCAGGGGGGGGGGGGGGTGCGCACCCCCTGCACCCTCCCCCTAGATCCGCCCCTGCCCTGGACTTTTGAGCTGAATTTCTGAATTGCCTCAGAAGCTGATATCAATCTTCCTAATCTGTAATCCTTGTGTTCTTCATTTACATTACATGTAAGTATAGGAAAACGTGAAATACTAAATTTTGTCAAGTAGTTTAAGGCCTGGGTCTAAGGCTTTTTCTGGTAAAAAATAGTTAATTAGTTATATTTTTGAATGCATGAATGGCAATGGCCAGATTTAGCACGCAGTTAGGTTTTAACGCCCTGAACATTTTAAAGTAAAATTGGTACTTCTGACAGGTCACGTGACATGTCACGTGACGTTTAGCGGAAAATAGCCATTATTTGAGGAATTGGTGGCGGTTTTTAGTAATATCATTCCGCGAAAACGCGTTTTAGATGCAGGCCAATTATTTTCATCCTCTCACGTTTGGAATGACCGTCCCTTTATTCACAGAAAAATTTTATAGGGTCAAAGGTCGTCTTTTTCAACAAAATTTGACCTTTGATCATTTATATCTTCTAAAAACAAATCAAGGGAGATCATTCCAAACGTAGCAAGGAAGATAATTTCAAGTTGCATCAAAAACGCTCATTTATTGATCAATAGACCGAAAATTCGCCACCAATTCGCCGATTTACCAAATTTAAACAAAACGATCACGTGACATGTCACGTGGTCAAGATAATATGTTAAGGCAGGGCAGGACGTCGAGTTTTATAATCAGGGAAAATTTCAGCTTGGTAAAACAAATATAACAAGAGATATAGCTGTCCAACCATATTTATACTTTACATTCCTGGCCCAGGCCTTAAACCGCTTGAGTTAACAATTACATTCCAGGGCCGTAGTTTATAGTAACAGGCAAAGCGAGGCACTTGCCTCAGTTATTTCTTTCGTTTTTGTTGTTTATAATCATCAAAAACACCCTAACTATACACAGGAAGGTAATTAACCACGGACATTGCCTCAATTATATTTTTTCTGGCTACGGCCCTTCACACTGAGGTAAAACAGGAATGCAAGCTGCATTCTATCTAAGTGACCTACCAAAATTCTTAAATATGACGAGTTCAACCGACATTATGCTAAGTGATAGATCTATAAACTGTCTCTTATATGCGGATGATCTAGTGATCTTCTCTAGATCAGCAAAAAGTCTTCAAATAATCCTTAATAAGCTGGAATCTTTCTGCGAAAATGCCGATTTAAGTGTAAACTTAGACAAGACTAAAATTATGATTTTCAACAATTGTGGTAAGTCTTTAAACAACTACTTGTTCAGATACGGCGCTGATGAACTGGAAAAAGTCAAATCTTATATATATCTTGGACTCATAATGAGTCCTTTTGGAAACTTTAATCTCGCTAGGCAAGAGTTGAAGAAAGTTGCACTTAAAGCACTCTATAAATTACGAAGAAATGGGACCACTTCAGAGAAAATATAAAATTAACGATAAAGTTATTTGATGCACTGATATCTCCCATACTCTTTTATGCGAGTGAAGTTGGGGGATTGATTGCAATGGGAAATTAGAAAAGGATCCAGCAGAATTAGTTCAAAATAAATTCCTAAAGTGGTTGCTGGGAGTTAACAAATACTGCAATAACAATGCGAGCAGGGCTGAGACAGGACGGTTCCCAATGACAATATGCTGCCCAATGTAGGAACTTTAAGTTCTGGTTAACCTTAACCAAAAATGAATACAGATTATCCCAAATAGCATACAATGACATTAAATGGGAGGACAATAAGGCTTTCTGGAGCAAAAAAAAATTAAAAGCTTATTGGAACAGATAGGATTA
This sequence comes from Platygyra sinensis, assembly GCA_019787425.1. NCBI lineage: Eukaryota > Metazoa > Cnidaria > Anthozoa > Scleractinia > Merulinidae > Platygyra > Platygyra sinensis. Next base: position 10,297 of record JAHPZR010015271.1, on the reverse strand, counting down.
GGAGATCTCAGAATGAAAGCACACTATGTAGACATAGGAACTGTAAACATTTTTCAGGCAACAAATTAAGGATATCGAACTACAAAGATGGCTAAGTGAAATAAATAAGGACATCAGAAAAGATGCTAACCAAAGCAACAAAATGAGAACTTGCCGGTTATTCAAAACGATAGACAATTACAAATGTGAAGACTAACTACAGGACAACTCGGATTAATATTAATCGGATTAATATTAATCCTAATGATTATTATAATCCAGTAATAGATTATTATAATCCAGTAATAGATTATTATAATCTATTACTGAGGTTTGAGCCGTGCCTTAATCAATTAGGATTAATATTAATCAGATTAATATTAATCCTAATATTAGATCCAGTAATAGATTATTATAACCATAACTGAGCTTTAAGCCGTACCTTAAACGATTAGGATTAATATTAATCTGATAAATATAATCCCACATAGCTCAAATTTGTACAAGTCTCTCAATAAAGAAAATATTCTATTCTAACCACGACGAATTTGCTACTTGTGCTAGTAGTTTGTGAACAAAACTCTTAATTTACTTCAGTCAATAACGCACTCCTTATTATACGTTATTATATTTTAGTAGCAGAAGTCGGCAGTTGTCTCAGCTCTGCTGGTAATATAGTTGCAACTGAATTTTTTGCAGGGCCATGTAGATTTTTAACGTAGAATAGAATAAAGATCTTAAGTAATAAAAAAAATATCAGAGTGAAAGGGATGTCAATGCGCACATCATCAAAGGAAATCCTTGAATCTTTTCCAGTTACTTCTAAAAGACTCAGTCTTTCTGAGTTTGATGCCCCATCATAATTGTTAAAACACGTGAACTTAACATCACATACAATATACTTACCATGTCAGTTCCCAGATAATATTTTCATCCACGAAGGGCGCCAAGAGACGGCAGAAATTCATGTTCATAGTCGCCATCGTGATATGCCGGCTCCGAACCTTGAAACAGTTAGTGTCTTTGGGATTGTGGCGACTCCTACGCAGCTGGTAGTTATTCCCTCTCTTAAGGTCCCCTTTCTTGTAAAAACACATGCCGACCGCACGGATTCGCTGGCCCAGAGGCGCTTGTTACTTTTCATTTACTTCTAGGCTCAACATCGCTACCAGCTCCAACATATGCAAATGATCGTGTGACTGATGTGATCAGTGTTATGTCCCATCAGTCCCTTGTTCAGCGTGTAATGTCTGCAGTTTGTCTGTCATAGCTCTGATCTCGATTATAATAGAGATTAATATTAATCCGGATGATTATTATTAATAATAATCTAATCCTTCCAATTTTTTGCCGTGCCTTAATCTATTACTGGATTATAATAATCAATTACTGGATTATAATTACAGGTTAACGCACTCATTGCTCGTGAATTATCGGGATTTACCTGCACGAGTTCACTAACAATGAACGAGAAATTTCAATACCGCACGAGGCCGCCGAGTGCGGTATTGAAATTTCTCGTTCATTGTTAGTGAACTCGTGCAGGTAAATCCCGATAATTCACGAGCAATGAGTGCGTTAAAATTTTTATTATTCAAATTGAATGCACTGCAAACAAAAATCGTCAAACTTTTAGTCAGCCGAAGCCATGGTGTAATGACAGTGGTGTATAGAATTTACGCCACGGCTATTACACCACGATAATGACGTCAAGGAGGTTGTTTCGTCACAACCCAGTGTCACGTGGCACAAATCAACCAACCAGAGAATCGGAATTCGTACAGTGTATGAAAGTTGAATAATAATAATAATCTATTATTGGATTATAATAATCTATTACCGGATTATAATAACCATATTATAATCTATTATTATTATAATCCACGGATTAATATTAATCCGAGTTGTCCTGTAACTACATCAGGTCACCAATACACGACACAGAATAGCCCTAACAAAACTGCGACTAAGCAACCACAAATTAGCCATAGAGACAGGACGTTATTCGAGACCGTTCAAGAAACCTGCAGAAAGAACTTGCCCAATTTGTAAAATAGAAATGGAGGACGAATACCATTTTCTAAATATATGCCCTGCTTACCAGGAACACCAATGTTCGTTACTGGATTATTATTTTGGAAAAAGAATATAGAATAAAAATAAGCAGAATGTCGCCTAACAGAATATTCATGTTTCTAATAAATCCCCCTAGTGGAAATGGTAAAATACAAAAACTAATAGCAAAACATACATTCGAATGCTTTGAAAAAAGGAAAGGGGAAGACGGCAAAAAAGTAACTGAAATACTCTAGGTCGTAATTAATTAATAACTTTTCAACCATGTATATTTTTTTGTTGTTTGTAATTTTTAGTTATTTGGAAATTGTGGTCGATATACTATTTATATACCTAATCGTACCTTTTTGGTACGCTTCGGCGGCATATCAGGCGAGTTTGGTCGAGCCATGGTTCGTATTTTGGCGAGACGCAGTCGAGCCAAAATACCCATGGCGAGACCAAACGAGCCTGATATGCCGCCGAAGCGTACCAGAAAGGTACGATTAGGTATTTACCGTACCCAAATTCAGCCCAAAATTTAGCGTTCAGATCAGTGACTTGATATCGTAGGATATCAGGACAGTAGGCTTGGCTTCTGATTGGCTAATTGCGAATTTGGGTACGGTAAAGATATAGCATTATGCTCAAAATTATGCCGGCATAATCCGGCAGACCCTAACCGCGACCACGTGCCGGTGAAGCTGCGAGAATAAATGACGTCAGTTTTGTTATCCCATAATAATTGGCGGATTTGGGCTCGCGGAAAGAGTTCAACATTCAACTTTGGGATGTAAAGACGAACATGACGTTACAATGTTGAACTTGACCTGGCAAAGTCCAACATTGCGTTGCAGATGATTTATCATAAGTTCACACGCGCTGTTGGACATTTTAATGAAATATCAGAAGTCGATATATATCACTAAGAAGTCTAAATTTACAAACTTGGTATTGACAACACGAAATGTTAAGTTGACCTGAAAACTTGGTTTTAACGACTTAAAATGAAGAGTTGATCGTTGAAGTTGGAAGTTGATTTTGTATTTACCGACATTGTGTTGTTAAGTTCGAAGTTGACTTACGCGAATATTAATGTTGGCATGACAAACTCTGATGTCGATATGTAAAGTTGGATGTTGCGTTACAACTTTGATTTTTGGCAGATATAGAACGCCATAGACAACATGTCACGATGAAGTCATTACGTCACGATAGCTAAGTAGCCACAACCTTGGATTTCTTAATTGTTCTAAAACGCCCGAAACAGCTAAAAATGACTCAAACAATGCCAAAACGTCCTGAAAATGTCAAACGTCAAAGTTTGTAAATCTGAAAAAATATACTGCTGGTCCGAATACCACTGACATGGAATAAAAAGTTTCGGGTACAATGACATGTCATATAAAACTTTTTCCAGATAAATTTCAGCCGCTAAGCTTGGCATCTTTAAAACATTGACAATGATATAATCGTCAGTCCGTGTGATGGAATCCCCCTCTTTTTGTCTGAAAAGGATTAAGTTATATTTCATTATAGAATTCTCAAATGCATTAATAATTCATCAAGTTAAAACAAAGGAAATCACAAATGTGACGGTGGTTTGGATATCAGATCTTAATTAGCATAGATTTTGGCGATTTTACTTCTCCGTTTTCCCCTTACTTTTGGTTTCGATTGAGAAGATATATCAAACACTCGAGACAGTGTTTCATCGGCTATCCAAACACCTCGAATCTCGTCAAAAATACTCCGCTGCGCGTCGTATTTTCAACTCTCTTCTCGGTGTTTGGATATCCCGATGAAACACTATCGCTCGTGTTTGATATATTACTTGATATATTACTTGATAAATGAACTATCAAGAGACAAGCCCATAAAGAGAAGGAAGACAACAACAAAAAAGCAAAAAATATTAACTTACCTGCAGGATGCTTATTTTTAGTCTGTGAAATAAGAATAAAGATATAATTACTGTGTAGTTAGTAGGATCACATTAGTATGGGTAATCATACGGTTTCGAGTTCAATTTGGAATTAATTTGCACGAGTGAGTTTTTCAAAAAGGTGAAATTTCACGAGCCGCTTCGGCGAGTGCAATTTCAGCTTTTTGAAAAACTCACAAGTGCAAATTAATTCCAAATTGAAAACATGAAAAAATTCGCGTGCCGGAAGAGGTTTCTTGAAGCCATTTTTTTCGCATTGGAGAAAACGTTTTTCAAAGTTTCCGTACAAAATTTTTATCATGGCTTCACATGATATCATTGGCCTAAAATATCTCTCAATGTCTTTCTGCAAATCATAATCCAGAATTTCGATGTGTAATTTGCACTGGTGTTACACTTTTTGCACCAGTGTTTCACCTGAACTGCACTGCTCTCAACCAATCAGAATCGAGTAGTTTTTTCATGTGTGTTATTAATTTTCTTATTATAAAGGATCAGTTGGTTTTGTGAATGTCAACTAAATAATTCCAACTAGTCCAATACTGTCAACATCAAGAATTTGCGAAGGGGACTTTAGGCCTGATGCTCAACGCGTTTGCCTATGAATTCTAAAGGTCTCTGAAGAGTCTCTTGGCCGCCTTCACAGGTATTTGACAATTGTTTACCTTTTGTATAAATTTATAACTCGCGAACGTACGGTTGGGAATCCATCTGCGATAGAGGGCCAGAATGTCAGCATCAAGAATTTGCGAACGGGACTTTAAGCGTGATGCTCAACGAATTTGCCTATGAATTCTAAAGATCTCTGAAGAGTCTCTTGGCCGAGACGAAACGCCGCTTCAGACTAGCCACGAACATTTCACAATTATAGTTCCGTACTGACTAGAGATTTTAAATAATCATTATGAATGAATCAGTTAACAAGTGAGTCTATAAATATCTTACCCCCGTGGATGGTGGGACCATTGATAAAAGACACAGCCTTTTCTTTTCTTTTTTTTTTCTTCTTCTTGGTGGCTTCTCATCACGGAATCTTCTTCTTCTTGGTGGTTTCTCATCAAGATATCTGAGGAACTCTACTGTTGGGACATGTTCAGAGGAAACTCGAACAACAATATCATTTACAAATTTCCCATCAGGAAGAAACCTAAAACATAAAGACACAGTAGTTTAGCTACAATCCCGGCCAAACGTGGTTGGGACACTTGAGCTGGATTACGTATCCCCCATGCCCCTAATCAACGTTGGAAAATATCGCGTTTTTTCCAACAAAAAGGGGAAAATCACCCTGATTATCAACATTGAAAGTGGGGGGAGG